>APFE031366716.1:520980-540215 GCA_000404065.3 Pinus taeda
TGACTCTTGAGCCATTTGAGAAGTGGGGTATGGACTTTGTGGGCCCTATCAACCCTCCTTCAAGGCAAAGGTCTTACGTCATTGTGTGCACAGATTATCTGACAAAGTGGGCAGAGACCAAAGCAATCAAAGCAACAACAGAAGAAAAGGTGGTCGAGTTCTTGAGAGAGAACATTTTCTACAAATTTGGCTACCCAAGAGAGATAGTCACGGATCAAGGAAGCCAGTTCACCTCCAATTTGATTGAAGATCTCCTTGCTCATCACAGAATCAAGCATAGGACTTCCACCCCATATCATCCTCAAGCGAATGGACAAGTGGAAGTCACCAACAGAGCATTAGAGGGGATCTTGACCAATGTGGTGAGCAGCAACAGAAAGGATTGGGAAAATTGCCTGGTTAAGGTCACCTGGGCCTACAACACCACTTTGAAGACCACCACCAGTTTCACACCCTACGAGCTGGTCTATGGAAAGAGAGATTTGCTGTCAATTGAGTTTGAGTACAACACCTTGAGGATGGCAGCTCAGCTGGACCTAGACCTCAGCCATGCTCAACAAGAAAGGTTAATGCAGCTGAATGGGTTAGATGAACTTCGAATGCAGGCCCTCCTCCACTCAGAAGTGATTCAACTTCAGAGGAAGGTGTGGCATGACCGGCACCTCAATGATAAACAATTCCAGCCGGGAGATTGGGCACTGCTATATGATTCCAGACATAAGGATTTCAAGGGAAAACTGAGAACGAGGTGGCTGGGACCATATGCTGTAGAAAAGTGTAATGATAATGGCTCTTTTCTTATCCGAACTATTGATGAAGAAGCCATTCCCATGCTTGTCAATGGAAATCGACTCAAGATCTACATGAAGCCTCTGTCAAGGCAAGAGTTCGTCAAAACTATGGAAAAATCAGTGCTGGTCATAGAGAAGGGTTCTGCCTCTGTTTTGGGCACACCCTGAGCCTCATTTCATATTCTGAAAAAAATAAGAAAAAAGAAAAAAGAAAAAAAAAGAGAAAAAAAGGAAAAAATATCCTTGGGTGAAAACCTTTCTGAGGCGCCCAAGGCAGGTAGTAGGAGTGAAAACCTCATTGAGGCGCTCCTGCTGTCTTTAAAAAAAAAAAAAAAAAGAATGGAAATAAAAGATCCTGGGGTGAAAACCTTTTCAAGGTGCCTGGGGCAGGCGGTAGGAGTGAAAACCTCATTGAGGCACCCCTGCTGTCTCTTGAAAAAAAAGAAAAAAAAGGAAAAAAAAGAAAAGAAAAAAGAAAAAAAGAAGAAAAAGAAGAAAAAGATGAAAAAAGGACAAGAAAAAAACAGTTGATATTTGAATTTTTGCAGGTATACAACGCACCAAAGGAGGACTGTCAACTCACAGACATGGGTTCCCATCAAGCTACCATATAGCCTCTCATGCACATCCACCATGGACACTCATTTTTGCAAAGTTTGGGTGCAAGCGGATCGTGGTTTGGCCTTCTACAGGAAGCTACAGGACTTTCTACAGGAAGTTCTATATTTCTACAGGAAACTTCTTGTAGAACGTTTGAGTGGGCCAGAATCAAATACAAGGAGAAATGTGGAGCGTCAAATCGACTAAGGGGGCATGCAACCACCCTTCTCTATCATTCCCAACTCGCTCCACCTCTTTTCACCACCACAACTCCAATCTGAGCAAGCATACCTGCACATGCAAAGAAAGCTCTATTTTTCAAATAAGGGAAATTGGATTTCTTTTCAAATTCAGAAACAAGGTCTCCTGAGGTTCGAGCACTCACCTATTAGGCGACCTCAGGACCTTTCACCCGTTCAATAAAAATCTAATTATGTCAGCATGCACCCCAGGGGGAGAAACAGCTACAGGATGTCCTACATGAATCCTGTAGCAGCTGATCCAGCTGGAGTATCTGCCACGAAGACACCAGCAGTTCACAGGATCGATGCATGCCATGTTCACCACCAGAGAAATGGGTGTCCGAGACTCCCAGCCAGCAATAGCCAATCCAGAGAAGCTCCAACACCTAACCACAAGAGCAGCAGCACGCAGACCGACATCCATCGTCTTGAACCCTGGAAGAAATCACATCCACGACCGCACAGGTAAGTAACTAACCTTATTTCGTCCCATAGCATAAACTATACTCTAAATATGCACAACTTTGGAAATGGGCGGATTGAACAAGGGGTTTCCGCTCAACTGGCCACCACAGCCCGTCAAGCGGCCTCGCAGGATCCGAACTGGATCGATTGTGTAGGAAGGATGAACAATCGGCACGTGGGAAAGGTCCAGTCAGGAAGAAGCGGAAGTATGACAAGATTGGAGGCGGTCACTCCAATGGGGAGAATTTGGCGGTCAGGGGCATGCTGGGATATGATTACGATGATGTCGGCCAACAGACAATCAGGGACAGCTCAACCCCGCGCCATGGATTTCACAGAATTTCGAAATCGGCCAGTGGATTTTTATGACGAACTGCAATCATTTATGAAACAACCATTTCCCAGCTGAATGTGCGTCCTCTTCCTCTGCAAGCGATTAACCCGAAGTCTTCTGCTCGATTCAAGCATCCTGCTGCCGCTCAGACTGGTCTTGCGCTGCCGTAAACTCCTCTGGAAGCCAAGAACGAACTCCTACAGGAAACTGCACTACAGGAAAAGCGGCATCCGCAACAGTGCGGATTGTTCACGTCGAGGTGGCGAATTTCAGAGGTAGGCAGAATTTAACCTCCTCATGCAAAGAAAATTTCTTTTCAAAGGTGGTGCAATCGACGTAGAAAGGGGTAGGGAAATTCAAGTATAATTATGTCTGGTTTGATATATGCGTCGCTGCTAGAATCATCGTAGTCATCTACATGAGAATTTTCTTCATGCATAAATGGAAATTCCTTTCTGTCGAAGGTGATACCTTGCTGAAACACTGTCAAAACTGCAATTTTTTTTTTGCCACTGTGTGTATAACGGAGACGGGCTCTGCGCTCCGGGTGGAAATTCTCGAAATCCTTCCTCTGTACATTTAAGTAGACAAAGTCAGCAGGGCAATTGACCAAAGGTCTCTTTTTCTTCCGCTCTAAGGAAAGAATCCGCTCAGAAGTCTCAGTCCGAGAGCGCAAACACAGAATTTGATCGTGCCGGGCGGGTTCATTCGTAAAGAACCATCAGACTCAAAGAAGTTACGGGAGACCCCTGAGGTGGTAGAACTGTTCTCCTGTGCACAGTGGATGTCATTTTGTGACAAGCTCCAGGGGCACGATGATGAAATTACAGAAGAATTCCTCCGGTCCTTGGAGCCGAAATCAAAAACATTGGCCATCGTCAATTTCAGGGGATTATCCCTCAGACTCACACCGCAGCTCATCAGTAGGGTGACTGATCTTCCAATGGGAATCCCGTGGGATAAGGAGGAAAGGAAGCTGGGTAAGAAGGCTAAAGAAGAATTCTTCTTGCTTGAAGAACAATTCTCAGAGGATAAAAATGGAGTGAGGAGGACTAGCCTGCAGCCGCTTTGGAGTGAAGTCAGCCTCCAAATTATGAAGTATATCACTTGCGAGGGGCGGTTTAGTATCATATATGGTTATCACTTTCGGCTGCTCACAGAGCTCAGGCACCACATGGACCTCCCCTCGGAGTAGAAATTGAGCATTCCATACTTCCTTTTGCAGTCCATGACTGATTGTGCCACCAAGCTCAGAGAAGGGACACCGAACCAGCTAGCACATCATGGGCTTATAAAGCTCCTTATGGAAGATGCACTCCACACTTTCACCGTCCCTCTCTCATGGGAGATTTTCCGGAATATGAAAAAGGATGATGAAATCTGAGTTTTAGCTGAGGAGCTTACTTCCTCTAGCAGTGAAGAGAAGGAGCCTACGTAGACCGAGAAGAAGACCAAAAGACAAGACACCAATGGCAAAGCCCCCAAGAAGGAGCAAAAAGGAACACCAGTAAAGCAAGCTGCCAAAACAGGGGATGCTGGGATTGCCCCAACGCCCAGAGAAAAGAGACTACAGGGCAGGGTAGAGTGGATTGAGAAAGTCCAGGACAGTAAGGACACCCCTAAGGCTACCTCGGCCAGGATGAAAGAAAAAGTTCCCGCAGCCAAGCAGGCTAAAACTGTGCCCTCGATTCCTACAGGAAAACAACAAAGTACCCCTACAGGAAAGCAACAAAGTGCTCCTACAGGGAAGCAACAAAGTGCTCCTACAGGGAAGTAACAAAGTGCTCATACAAGGGAGCATCAGAGTGGTCCTACAAGGAGGAAGCGAAGAATTCCTTCATGGAAACAGCAAGGTCCCTCTACAGGAAAATTGAAAACGGCTTCTACAGGAAGCCAAAAAGCAACCACTACAGGACTTTCTACAGGAAGTCCGAAAGGAGAACAACAACAGGAGAAATCAGCTGAAATCCTAGCTAGGGAGGCAGCAGCTGTGTTGGCCACCCTAAGTACTCCTCCCAAGCCAAAAGAAAAACGAAAAAGGGAGACTCCTTTGTATTTCAAAGCAAGGAGGAGTGTGAGAATTAAGACTGACAGACACCAGCCTCCATCCAAAGAACCTATCATTATTGAGGATGCTCCTACCACGCCAAGGGATAAGTCCCCCTCCAAAGCCTCCATCACTTATGAGAGGGGAAGCTCGAAAACATCTTCATGGAAGGACAAAGTGGAAAAAATGAGCTCACAAGCCTCTCTATAGGATGCTGAGGCCATTCTACAGGAAACTCTGGCTAGGCTCAAGGAAACTGAGCAGATGGAGGAGAAGGCAGTTGAGTCACCACCAAAGGAGGAGGGAGCAGCCGAGTCACCACCAAAGGAGGAGAAACCTGATGATATTGCAGAGCCAAGCCCACAGCCCAACTTGGGATCTTATTATAACTTTTTGGAAGCAGGCAGAATTATTCCCCAAAAGTTTACAGTGCCACTATTTTTAGCACTAGAAGAAGAACGGGTCCGAACCCACACGTGGATGAGGATAGCTAAATCTAAGGGAGTAGTGGATATTGGGCCTCTAGAGGAAAGGATCAAGGAAGCACAAAGGGAGCTGGCAAGAGTAAGGCATGTGGAAAGCTCCCAGCAAGCCAAATTGAGAGAAGAAAATGAGCTGCTCAGGCAGCAACTCCAGCTACAGGAACAAGGGAAAGAAAAGGGCATGGTAGCCAAGGATCCCTCAGCAGAGCCTCAAGGGGAAGAAGAGATGCAAGTTGATCTTGAGGAATTCAACTAGCAGCTACAGGAAAGGGAACTGCAGGCAAATATTGAGGTACAATCACTAAGGCAATAGGTGCAAGAAAAGGAGGCACAACTGGCCTATATGGCCAGTTGGGAAATAGAAGCACTCCAATGTCGGCAGCCGGCTAAATCTTATGGCTTGTACCTTCGGGACCAGTGGCTGTAGTTCCAAATTAATACATTGGCGCAGAGGGGTATCTCTCATATCCAGAACCCCCAGCAATTCACAGATTTATGTAACACCAGTTCCTCGGAAGATAAGGCCAAGCTCTCAGAGTTTTACCTCCATAACATGGCACTTCCAAACATCACTTTGTGGGACCCCAACACAGCAGTAGGGGATATGCAGCTGATGGCAATGACCTCATGGTTAAACCATGAAGAGAAGAGAGCAGCTGAGGTCAGGAATATCATGGACCGAGAGTTACATGAACCGCTGTTGATCAAAGCAGAGCCAGGGGACCCCACAACACTGATATCCGCTCACCAGCACCTAGCAACCAATTCCCAAGCATTACTGGATTACATGGATCGTCAGGCCCAGGCCATAGCACACTTCGAGGACATGGAAAGGTTACTTGGGGACAATTGTGTTCATGCTTGCACTCGTAGGTGGAACACATTGTCCCACAGCCTCAAGATTCAAGAATATCACACTCCAACTCGGATGAGGGAGGCCCTGACACGGGTACCTCTCTACAAGAATTCTATGCAGAACCTCCAAGCCAGTTGGTTAGGCCTCAAGCTAAGTCCACCCTTGCTGTTGGGATTATTAGAGGGAGGATCAGAAGAGGAGGAGCATAAGCAGTGGGAAGAAGTGGAGAGGAAGGCTGGATTTCATGATAGTGTTGAGGACACTACTTCAGAAGCCTGGGATGTGAGAGTGGCCATCAAAGCAATGAAAGATGAGGAGCTGGACTAGTTGCTCAGGGATGAGCAACCCTTTTAGCAGGGGGGTGATGATGAGCCCCAAAATTGGTAACAATTTGGGCTCATTTGGGCTCATTTTCATTGTTCAGCCCTTGTTCAAATGCATCATTTTCTATAGTTTATGCATTATTTCTAGTATGTTTGTGTCTTTGGTACGAATAAGGGAAGTTACTTTTCCTAGACGGTTAACATGTGTCTATTTCAGGTTTTTTGATGTATTGGAGCAAAGTCAAAGCAATCATGAGCTATAAGGTAGCCAAGCCTGAAATGAGGACTTGAAGGAGGGATGTCCATGGCATTCAATGACCCTTCCTCGGGATTCTCACCTTCAGCTCCGAGCTCCAAAGACCACCGAGCCGAATCTAGAAGGCAACCAATCAGCATTTAGAAAGGGGCTGTTTGACTCACAGTTTGATAGCCAAGTTCCATGGATTGAGGAGGCCAGCTAGGTCCCTTGTTATCTATAAATGTTGAGGCCTCAGCCTTTGTAAAAAGACTTTTGAACCTATTGTGTACTTTGTACTCTAGTGCTGCAGTAGCTCTATTTTCTTGTCGCCATTTTTGGCAAAACTGTTATGACGCTTTTTGAATAATGATAAGCAGTTTGGTTTCCTAACAAATCTGAGTTTTTTACAAGAGCCAAATCTCTCAGGGTTGAGCCCAACCTGAGAGCCTAGGACCTCCTTTCTGTACCATTGTGTTTCTTTACGTATCACTGTTTTTTCCTCTCTTTTATGCATTTGAACACCTTGTTGTTAAGTAGATTTTGTTATGATGCTGGAATAGATCACTGTTTATGAATGGTTTTGGTTTAGATGTTTTGGTAGAATAATAACAACAAATATCTCCAAGAAAAAGAGACAACTACACTCCTGGTTTCACCTCGGCCTTATTGGGTTTGGGGTTGGAATTGAGGAAAACAGTGCTGCCTCACAAAAACACTAGTTTGCTGCTTATGCAATCTTTTAGTGTGCTTGTTTAATTGCAGAGATTAGTCATGGGGTTGGACATCTGAAATGTTTCCTTACATAGATGATGTACAAGGTCTTCTTCCCAAATAAAGTTACTGCTCATTTATGTTGATTGATGGATAGAATAGATTAGTTTAGGATTTGATCATTTGCAGGTTTGTGTAGAATTGATCAAGGCCCACCGTGCAGGGTATCCTCCTCCTTCATCCATCCTCCCAAAGCATCATCTAAGCCTCCTGATTCTATGTCATAGCTAAGCTGCCTCTTTTTTCCCATCTATGCTTTATGTCTACAAAACCTTACCTTCTTGCTCATCATTTCCTTAGTCATTTTCGAGCCAAGTCAGCCTTCCACCAAACCCCCCACCAGTCCTCAGGCCATGTTTAGACTTCCAGGTTTCCTGTAGAAATTCTGAAGTTTCCTGTAGAACCCCTGCAGACTTCCTGTAGAAGCTCACAAGTGAGGTTTCTTGATAGCCAAACCTTGTGAGACTCTGGGGAAGAGTGCTAGGGGCCCCTTAGACCCTCTCTGAGCCTCTCCAACTGCTTCCAAGCATTCCTCTTCCTTGGTCCACTCCTGCACAGTGAAGCACAGTTTAAGTATATGCATGTGAAAATCGACACTTAATCAAGAAAATACAAAAGGATACTTTCCAGAACAAAAGTAGGCTAAGAAATGTGCATTTTCCCTTTTTAAAGTCAATGGCATCTCATTCAGCAGTCTGTATTCTCATTATTGCATCAATAGAACGGGTTGGTAGAATTAGGGTTTGCTAGGGTTTGCATTCCTCGTTTGCTTTCAGTTTCTTTCCGTAAG
The DNA here is from genome assembly GCA_000404065.3 of Pinus taeda. NCBI lineage: Eukaryota > Viridiplantae > Streptophyta > Pinopsida > Pinales > Pinaceae > Pinus > Pinus taeda. The sequence goes on from APFE031366716.1 coordinate 528,920, forward strand.
TAGATTAGCTCCCCTTCGAGTTAGCTTTCATCCATCATTTACAAGCCTCATCTAAGAGCTTATCAAAGTTGGCTAAAGCCCTGGCGGACTTGTGCCAGTTGACCAAGTGACATCTGCGACAAGAGCTAGTACTTGTGCATACAACACCGTCGCTTCCAAGTTTGTTACGAACTACCGGGTTGATAAAAGTAAAGAAGGGAGTCCCAGGAGTTTCAGCATTATTGCTGCAATACTGGAGCCCACCAGCGCACTAGACATTTGCACAAGAAGCAAAAGGACACAATAAGCAATAATCACGCTGACACACCAAGCCAAAAACATTGAAACACACAAACACAACACACCTGGTAAAACACACGTATGTACAAATCAGAGTGCCTAGAATTCATGCATAATAATTTTTCAAGTAAAGCCCATTTCGGGGCTTATCCAAAGGGTTCCCTTCATAGTCAATCAGGTCATAGGCCCCTTTCTACAAAACTCTCTTTACAATATAAGGCTCGTGCCAGATGGGCTCGAATTTGCCTACCCCCAGCTTATCATTGGCTTGATCATAGAGCAGGACTAAATCTCTCTCAACGAAAGAACGAAGATGAACAATATGATCGAAGTGAGTTTTCACTCTCTTCTTCTGTGCTTCAATAGCTAGAGAGGCTAGTCGATGAGTCTCGTCCAGCCCCTCCAGGTAAAGAAGACGCTCTTCTACCAGAGTAGTGTCAGGGTGTAATTCGATGGCTAATTTTAAAGAAGGAATCTCGCACTCGATGGGAAGGGTAGCCTCCAGTCCATAAACCAATTGGAAGGGAGTGAAACTAGTTGCATCCTTCACAGAGGTTTGGTAGGCCCAAAAGGCAGAGAACAACATCAAGTGCCAGTTGGACTTGTGCATGCCAATGTTTCGTTGAAGCATCGTAACTAGAAACTTGTTGACGGCTTCTACTTGGCCATTGGCTTGAGGATAGTATGGAGTCGAGCTATCGTGCTGCAAGCCTAACTGGGTTGTAAGCTTAGTCATCATATGATTACGAAAATGCTTGCCGTGATCGGTGACGATGGCCTGAAGGACTCCGAACCGTGAGATGACATGATTAAACAAAAACTGCACCGCTGTGTGACCGTCTTCAGATAATGTGGGCATCGCCTCGGCCCTTTTTGTGAATTAATTAACGACAACGATGATATACCCATGCCCCCCGGTCGAGCGAGGGTTACAGGTCATATAATCAATGCCCCATTTTTCAAAAGGGTTGACGGTAACAACAGGGTGCAATGGAGCAGGGGGCGCACGCATCTTCTGTTAGTAGATTTGGCACTCATGACAAGAACGGACGACAAGAATGCAGTCCTTAAAGATGGAGGGCCAAAAGCAACTAGCGCGGAGGATCTTTTAAGTAGTAGCATATCCAGACAGGTGACCACCACAGGCACCATGATGGCAATCATTTAAAACTCGCTCAGCTTCCTCCAGTGTTAAACATCGGCAGAGAACAGAGTCGGTGCCGAGCCGGTACAGGGTGTCCCCAATAATAGGATAGGGCTGATATTGAAGGCGAATCTATTGTTGAACATCCTTAGATATCTCGAGACAAAAGGAGGGCGTTTATAGATAGACAATGATATCCCCATACCAGGGATCGAGGGTGCTGATTAAGAAGAGGGTTTCGTTCGGAATATGGTCCTCTAATCGAGAGGGCGCGGTAAGAGATGGCAAAGAGAACAATAATTCAGCAAAGATGAGGGATTTCTTAGACTTGGCAGTAGTGAATTCCAAGTCGAACTCTTGGAGGATAACAATCCACTTCGAGTACTTTCCCCCCAGCAGTTGATGTGACAGGATGTACGTCATTGGGTTGCAATCAGAAACCATTGTCGTGGTGCGCAATAAGATATAATGGAAGAAACGTTGGACGGCACAAATAGCGGCCAATGCCAACTTCGCAAAGTGAGCGTATCGAGATTCTGTATCTAATAGATTGCAGCTGAGATAATAAATGACGTGCTCAGTGTCATTGTCATCATCTTGAACGAGAACCATGCCAATAGTGGTATCGGCAGCGGCCAAATACAGTGTAGTCATGATGATAATCAGGAGGATGCAACAATGGAGCAGAAACAAGGAGATCCTTGAGGTGCTCAAAGGACTCTTGAGCAGCAGTATCCCACAAAAAAGCGGTGTCTCACTTTAATAACCACGTGAAACCTTTAGCCACCTCGGCATAGTTCAGAATGAAGCATCGTAAAAAATTCACTTTACCCTACAAGCTCTGCAATTGCTGCAAAGAAGTAGGGGGAGGAAGATTTAGGATGGCATCGACCTTAAGGGGATCCAAACGGATACCCTCCCAGGAGACGATGAACCCAAGAAGTCTGCTAGAATCTACGCAGAAGACACACTTATGTGGATTGAGCCAGATGCGGTAGTGTCGATAGAAGAGAAAGATTTCGTGAAGGTGGGTGGGATGGTCCTGGTGTTTAGCTGAATGAGGAGGTAGATCATCTAGGTAAGGCTGCACGATGTGACGAATATCATGGAATGCATAAGACATCGCATGTTGGAAGGTAGCACCAACGTTCTTCAAACTGAAAGGAAGCTTTTTATAGGCGAAAGTGCCCCACAAATAGATAAAGGCGGTCTTGTGCTGATCGGCGGGCGCGATATTAATCTGGCTATAACCAGAAAAACCGTCCATGAATTAATACATTTCACTTCTGGCACACTCATCAATGATTTGGTTAATGAAGGGTGTGGGGTAGTTATCCTTAGGACAGGCTCAGTTAATATCACGGTAATCAACACAAACCTGATGGTGCCCTGCTTTTTATTCATAGGGACGATATTGGAAACCCAATCTGTGAGTGGGATGGGGTAGATAAAACTAGCCTTGAGAAGCTTTTCAACTTCCGCTTTAATGGTTGCAGCCTTTCGGGGGTGCACGGGGCATAAACGCTGTCGGACAGGCTTAGCTCCTGGATACGTGGGTATCTCATGCACCACAATACTTGGGTCGATGCCGGGAATTTATTCATAAGACCAAGAAAACACGTTACGAAATTCGTGAAAAAGGCCAGTATAGAGCTAAATCTCCTCAGGAGTACAAGTTACTCCAACATGGATATGCTTGACAATCCTTGGTTTAACAGAGATGTCGATCGGTTGGGTTTGCATGATGTTTCCCATGTTCCCTTCAGAGGACACTTGATAAACTTGGACGGGTATCTGAAGGGGTTGTGAGGGGAGACAAGGAGAAAACCGCTCGAGATAGGCAAGAATTTCCCAGCGGGCAGGGAGGAACGAGGAACGATGGTGGAGATGGGACCAAGGGGGTTCCTTGAGAGACATGGTCTCGATAATGGCTTCATCAGAAGGAAATATTTCCTTTAAAGGATCCAAAGAAGCATAGTCTCCAAGCCAAGGGGAATGAGGATACGAGTCAAGAGCTCCGCTCAAAGGAGCAAATTCAGGAGGGGGAGCCGATGCAGAAACAATTTCGATGTAGTTGAGCTCGGCAGGACTCAACAACATCTCATCGCCCCATGATTCTATCTAGTCAGTGGGGGGGAGAACCCAAGGATCAGAACGAACGAAGATCATATTAATAGGAGAGATGGTCGGAGGTGGGAGTGAAAAGACACCCATGAGGGTAGGATCTTTAAAGAGCCCAGCTCCCACGCTCTCTAATGGAATGGAGGTATGCTCCACAAAAGGCACATTGCCTTCGAAAGAGGAGGCGAAGAAAGATAGCTGGTCTACTATGACAATCTTCCCTTGACGAGGGAAATGAATGACACGAAATAGAGATGAAGCCACGACTCACATGGCATATGTCTAGCTTCGGCCCAAAAGGAGGTTGTAAGTTAGATTAGCATCAACGACTTCAACTTCCACTTCGACAATCTCCCCTTCCAAAGTAATAGGTAAAAGTTGGAGCATACCATAAGGGTGAGACTTTCTCCCATCAAAGGATTCCAAGGTTGTAGGAGACTGACTCAAGGTCAGAGAACCAATAGCCTTCCAACAAGCAACAGACATAATGCAAGTTGAAGTGCCTTCATCAATGGTCGTACGATGAATCATTTTAGAATTGATGATGACCTGGATAAGGAAGGCAATTTGGTGAGGCAGTCTCGGTACATGGCTTTCAAGATCAAAAGTAATAAGATCCGAGTCGGTCGGGTTGATGCCACCGATAGCCGATAGTAAGGACTTCCTTTGGGAGGGGCAGCTCAGGAGAACTTCTAGAGCGGACATAGCCGACGGAGCCTGGGCTAAGTCCTCAACGATGCTCTAGTGCTGAGTAGAACGAGCATTAGGGTTGTATGAAGATTTCCTGAGTGCACCTTTAGGAGTGGGTCGGATAGGCGTCTCAGTGCTAGGTCTTTCTATATGGAGTGGACTAGAACTGGAGGAAGGAGCGCTAGGGGGGACCTCAGGCTCTTTCTCAGAGGCGACAGATATTCTTTTACTCGAGTGCTAATGTGAACGGGGATCATCCCAGCGATGAACACATGAGAACCAAAGGGAGAGGAGGATTGGGATGGGTCAGCCACCATTTGTGTTTGCTGTGAGGGGAAAGGTTCTTTCAGCACTGCAGGAGTCCTAGGAGCACCTTTCAACAAGCGACTAACTTTAGACCGCCTGGGGCAGTCTTTGGTATAGTGATCCTCGTCATAGATAAGACACGGATACTTGGGCTTGCGTTTGGTTCCTTCCTCGGGTGGAGGTTTAGAGGAATCCTGCTTGGGTTGATCAGCTTTATTTTTCCCTTTTCCCTTCTTTTTTACTTTCGAGGTTTTGTCCACCATGGTGGACTGGATGCCGTTAACCTTGGAAGTATTACCAGAATTAGACAAAGCTTGAGAAGTTTTTTCATTCGAAGCATTCAACTTTTGCTTCCCAGGGTTCGCGGAAGATTTCTTAGAGGATGGATTTACAGAACCAATGACACCATCAACAGATGGCTTTGGCGGTGCTTTGGAAGTTCCAGGCCTCGGGGCATCAGGAAAATAATCATATAGCGTATCGGACTGGGAGTAGACCAAGTCAAGGTACTGAGCACACGCAATAGCCTGCTCTTCAGTTACACATGCTCCCATAGCAATGTCCCGTGCGATTGGAGGGACAAATGAGGTCGTAAACCAATCAGTCAGGAGCTGATCAGGAATCCAAAACTTAATCAAACAACGACGCCATCTCCACTCATGGATGTGATTAGAGATGTGCGTGGTCGTATCTTGTTTAAGGGACGTGAGGAGATGTTTTCCCGTCTCATATCGAATCGACAACTGAAAATGAGTTAAAAATGCCATCACCAACGAGTTACAATCTTGAAAAGATCTGCGAGCTAGCTCAATATACCACGTAGCAGCAGAGCCAGTGAGGGTCCTTTGAAAAAGGCGGAGCCAGATTGAATCATCAAGCCACGAATTTGACGAACACCATAGATGATAAGTCATAACGTGGGCTTGGGGGTCTTCTCCAGCTTTGCCATCGAATTTGGGACAATCACCGGGAATCTTAGTTGGAACTGGTGGCCAATACGGATTATGAAGAATAGGATCATTGGTCAGTTTGGACACATCTGGTAGCTCCAACATTGCTAAGAAGGGTAACTGAGGATTAAAGGACATCTATGGCCGTGGGTAAGAGGTAGCACCAGGGTTCCATCCAGTCATTGGTTGACCCCATTGATTTTGTCCAGACAAACCTGGCCCATAAGGGTTATGTCCGTAGGGATTTTGTCCATAGGGGTTATAGCTATAATTGGACAGATGACCCTGGATCTTCCCCCCAGCATTCCATTGGTTACCAAATTGACCTACAGGAGCAACATATGGTTGCTGGTAATTCTGATAAGGACTCACCTGCATTTGTTGATAATTTTGATACGGGGCAAACTTAACTTGCCCCTGGGATTGCTAGAAACCATAAGGTTGCTAGGCCTCATACTGAGCCTAGGGGCCAGGCTTCATTTGATAAGCAGGTTGAAGTTGAGATCCACCCTGCATTTGAAGACTGGCTTGGGTCTGGCCCAGGCTGGGGCTGAAAACTGGGTGGAGCTTGAGAAGCAACAACCATTTAGATGCCCGGTTGAGAAAGCCCAGAGAGATGTCCTTGAGAGGATTGGGGTTGAGCCACCTGGCCAAAAGGTTGACCTAGTTGAGATTGATTTTGGCCCATTTTCCCAGAAGGTTGAGCCTGCTGGGTAGTGGGTTGTCCTTGCACAACTAAGGGTTGTCCTGATGGACCGGATGGCTGAGCGGACTGGACAGTTGGTTGACCTGATTGGATTTGAGGTTGACCAACTTGCCCAGATGGTTGACCAGAATAGGCAGTGGGTTGACCTTACTATACGTAAGGTTGACCACCCTGCCCAGAAGGTTATCCCTGCTGGACCCTAGGTTGTCCTTGTTGCATGTAAGGTTGTCCTAGATTTCCAGAGGGTTGCCCGAGATAAGTAAAAGATGAACCACCATAGCTGAAGGTTGTCCCTGGAAGGGTTGTCCTTGTTGGCCTCCAGGTTGCCCTGGATAAGATTGTCCATAATACTGCTACCCATAGGGAGGCTACGTGTAAGACGACTAACCTTGATAAGGTGGTCCTTGAAGATTTGCAAGGGGTACTTGGCCACCACCGTGACTAGAGGTACCGCAAGCAACAACTAATGAGACTGAGACCTCAACCACAAGCTGAGATGGCAAGGGACCGACAAGATAAAGGTGATGTCCTACGGGATCATAATAATGGAGCAGACCTTGCGAGCCCGGATTCTAGACAGCTTGCAAATACTGATCGTATGCCCCCCCTACTGGAATAGAACCAGAAGAAGGTGGGGCACTGAGCGTAGGATCAACAACTCCGGATGTAGGTGCCAATGGGCCACTATTTGCTGAACTGGGGGACGGTCCAGCAACAGTGGTCACAACCGAGGATGCAGTGACGACACCAACAACAGGCACTGAAGAAGCTACACAGACAGTTGGAATAGTCGGGACTGAAGTGACAGATGTATTGTGAATTTGAGGAATAAAAGACCCCGAAGTCAGAGTGATGTTGTGATCCCACATAGAACACGTAAAGGAGGTCCTAGAACCAATAACATCCCTCCAAGCCCTATAGCATAAGGGCAATGTGACACTAAGAGGGGTGACACTGAAGGGTGGAACCTCCGCTGAGATAGGAATTTCACCACTCATTAAAACGGATGCTTCACTCACGATGGGGGATGTGTCATCCATGTCAGAGGAAGACATTGGGACCGAAACACTAGGAGGAGTAATAGGAAGATCCTATTCGGAAGGCTCCCAAACGGGGTTCAATGGATATTGTAAAAGTCGTCTTTTGGAGCGCAAGAGTTCAGCAGTTGGATACTCGGAATAACAGGGAGAGTAACACTACCAACCGGTGTCTCAGGTCAACAAAAGAATGAGACCCTTGGTCACTTGGAATGGGAGACGGGATCGATGATTTCGCCAGGATGATTCGATTCAAAAATCCTAGGAAAATTAATGAGAAAGGACCCTACTCAAACTAACGCAAACAATATCTAATAGGGTAAATGTGAACGTGGCCGAATAAATTTTAAGACACAAGGACACAACTTGACCTTTTCATCTTTAAAGAGTCAAGAAAAGGACCAAAATATGACTCTAGTCGCCTTCGAATGTTTAATGAGCCTGAAGTGACAAGTGCTTAGACGAACCTTTTCCTTTAGGGAGTCCGAAAAGGAGCAAAAGTGACTACTCTGGAGAACTAGGCAAAAGGTTTACTAGACAATCCGTAAAACTGCATATACACCTTGGAAATTGTATGAGAACCAAGGACTTCCCGTACGGCATTCAATCTTCCCAAATGCTATGTTCGGTGCATTACAGCTTGTAAGGAAGTAGACACGGCTTCCTATGGATAAAGGATGATAACCTAGTGGGGTCTCCACATATACTTGACGGTACATGGGAGCACAAGTCCGTACTAGACCACTATTGAGTCACAAAAGGAGGAATCACCCAACCTTGAGTGGAAACAAAAGTGACTAGGTTTAACGACGCCGGAGCATGTCTCTAGCCTTGACCTCTAAATAATGTGTGTTATGTTCCAATGCGTTGTTAGATTCATTCAGTTCATTTTAAAGTTGATCTTGGATTATGTTTCAGTTTTCAGGCCTTACCGTGTGTATCTAATAAATCCTAGGATGCAGCTAGAATGCATGAAAAATCCTTTTCTTCAATGAAAAACTACTTACAAGAGGGTAGAGAGATCATTTCCAAACCAAGAAAACCAAGACAACAACGGTAGTCATTCAATGCATACAGACACCAATTCCTAAAGTGCACGGATACTACTAATGAGAGATTTTATCATTCGATTTCCAATATGCAAACTCGAAATGCACACTTACTTTCACTTTCGTACTAAATTAATGAAAACTTTTTGATTTTGATGTCTTTAAGTCTAGAAGAAACAATCAAGCAAAAAGCAAGTGTGGAAAAGCCGGGTTGATCCAAACAATTGTAATCTATGCTTGGTAGTGAAAAGAAATCGAATCAATGCCAAAATTGGTTCAATAAAATTCACTAATCAATCAACCAAAAAACAGGCTAAAGGGAAGGCTCAATCAAAGCAACGGAAAGCCACAAATGAACCTTGGGCAAACAAGCAACCAAGCCAATAGATTCAAGGAACTTGAAACAATGATCTAGGTCACGTAAGTGAAAAAACAAGATTCATTCAACAAAGCTCACAAGGGAGTGCCTCGATCTATAAACAGTGAAAAACAAGTCATCAAGTAAGTGAAAAAAGCAAGGGGCTAGCAAGACTGATGGATTCGGGAGGTAAAATTGAACAAAATCAATTCTACAACAATCAGCGCGGGTAATACATAGGCAACAAGTGTTGATGAAGCAACCGCTTCAGCAACAAAGCGATGTCAGTGCGGGAATACGCGACTTTCCCGTGATGTTCTGATTTCTAGAACCATCGCGACTGTTAGGCGTAATTACACGATGAACAGAATATACAAAAGGTTAGGCGCGATGACAGCGTGACTGTTATAATTCAATCTGCGATGAAGCTCAAAAATGGTGACAGGCGAATCAAAACTCCCAAATCAAAGACAATCAATCTTTCAATCCAATAGGGGTGTTCCTAGATTAACCCAAGAAACTCAAAGGGTCGATAACCAATCCCAAAAACTTCAAAAGAGACCAAAAAAAAAAAAAACAAGGCAAGAGCAAATAAGAAAAACAAAGGCTAAATTTCCTCCCCAACGGAGTCGCCAATTTGTGATTGTGGCCTACCTCAACCGGTGGTCGATGGAGTTCCGTTGCGCTGCTCTAGCTTCTGCTTGCTTCTCCTCAACGAGTGATCAACCTGAAACAAAGTAAAGGAAATACAACAAAGCATGTAATCCAGCAACAACAATAAACCATTTACTCACAGAGTCAAGAAGTCATGAGCTATCAAGTACATTACATACAAGATATAGGAAAACATCATTGATTGCATTAATAATGAAATAAGAGTCAGCTTACAACCAAAGTCTTGACGTCACAAGCCTTCTCAGAGAAGAGTCCAACCAGCATGTTCTTCAAGCATTCACTCTTTGAAGATGGTTCTCCCAACACACAAGAACTCTCTCACTCAAAAGCTTCACACAAGATCAAGGGTACCTTACAACCTTCCACAAACTATCAACAATTCCACACTTATCACACTCACACCAGCTATCTAGCAAACTCACAAAGCACTCACAACACTGCTCAACTAGCTAACTATCAGAGTGTCCCACTAGCAATGCATAGCAATGGTGAGAGTTTAAATAGGAGAAGGAGTCTCCATGATAGGTGGAAAGGAGAGCTTATCACCAAGGAAGGTAGCACAATTGACGGAACTGCCACACCAGGGAAGGAAGGGTAACATAAACAAGGCCAACAACCAGGTCTGGAGTCATCTGGAAGGCCGACTGTTGGAACAATTCGCCCAATCTGGATCATCGCAAGCACATAATTGATCTTCAGCGCTGATATCACAAGTGATTAGTGCAGATTGTCAGATCATCGCTGAAGGGACCACAATTACCTGCGTTGACGCATAAAATCGAGCCATCGCGGGAATCACAAGTACTTCCACGCTGGCAGCACAGTCTGCCTGTTCATGAGCGCTTATCAGCGCATTTATTAAGGAAACATATGCGATGAGGCAGATAACTTTGCAAAAGTGGGTCAATTGGCAGCACAGGGAAGCATTTGTCTGCCATAAGCATGTTTGACTTGGACACATGACATAGTGAGAAGACCGGGAGTGAAAGTGGTGATAAATTACTGTGTAACACCAAGTAGTGTGGGTTGAGCTCTGTTGGTGTGAGTTTTTTTGCAATGTCAGATGTGTCCAACAATGGTGGAAAGTATGGCTGAAGGCGATCTGCATTGAACACTAGGTGCAGACCATGGAATGATGGGATGTTGAGCTCGAAGGCATTATCACCAAAGGGCTTGGTGATGGTGTATGGCCCATATCAGAGCGGGCGAAGCTTGCGGTGGGGTCCAACAAGGCACTCGTTCTACAAATGTAGCCAAACTTTGTCGCCCACTTGGAACTTGTGCAACACTCGATGTTGTTCATGGCGTTGCTTGTACTTAGAATTGGCTCTGTACAATATATCATGGACCTGTTGGCGGATGTGTTGAATGCGCTTAATGATGCTACTATCCCTTTCAACTTCAAACTAAACATGAGCCGAATCGACCTGAGTGGTTGCAAATGATATGGCCACATCAATGGGGCATAATGGCTAAAATCCCATCCCTATCTGAAAGGGCTTGTGGCCTGTTGATCTATGGAGATCTATTTTTTAGTTATGTTGGACATAGGGGAGACTTTCATGCCATGAGACTTACATGCAAAGAATGTGTATGATCATCCTATTGACAACCTCTATTTGGTCATTAGTTTGGGGATGGAAATCTGTGGACTTAGTAAGTTTTGTATCCAGCTGTTGAGGCCCCGAAAATCGGGTCGACAACAAGGGGGATACCCACCCGATCCGGACCTTGGTTGGAAGCTCCTTATCCGTTTGGTATAGCGGGTCCAACTAGGGATAATGGGACCATTTTCCCAATCTAAGGGCGTGTGTGTGTGTGTAGAGTTGAATGCAGTTGATCTAAGAGTACTTTAAAGATAGTTTAATTCAGATTCTTAAACTAACTCTATGCTATTGTAATCTAATGAGAAACAACACATCTAATCTACGCTAACCCGGGGTGTATATCTTCTATTATGCGATCTAAAGAGATTTCAAAC
>APFE031366716.1:550257-566484 GCA_000404065.3 Pinus taeda
ATTAAGATAAACCACTTTGCATAAGAAGTTAGGCAAAACAGTTGTGAACAACATATCGCATAATAAGTTATTCATATATCAGGCATAAATAAATGACTCCACCATACAGAAGTGCCAAATGGTAACTCATACATTCATGCAATAACATATAAACAACTGAAAAACTGTAAATCACTTCAAGAATATAAGCAGAAATGGCCAAGAGATAAAAGTACCATTTATGACTAATCCTACTTATAAACTTCAAGCAAAAACGATTTATCTCTACTTGTTCTAACATCTTCTAAGAGTACAAAAATGCAACATCAGTAGCAGACATCAAATGCAAACATTAATAAATCTCGATCCATCCATTCATCAAAACCTCCTATGAGGGTGCAGAAGTGCATGTTTCGAGGACAAGTTTTTGACAAATTTCTGGACCCTTCTCTAAATGCCTGAGAAGGGTTTAAATACTGCTAGCTAATTAACTTAATTACATAAATTTAGGATACGGTTTTAAATGACTGCCCTTTTGATAAAGAAAAACTATTTCTAAAAATTGAATCTAATTTTGAACCATTTCTATATTTTCTCCTTAGTGTTGTAAGCACGCAACATTCGCCTGGGAAGAGTCGGCTGGTCGCCTTCTGCTTTCGTTTGAGCTATGAAAATAGAAATAACAAGCGCTGACACCACTTTCTGGTAAACTAGAAGATATTTTTGAGAATATTCCTCTGGCTGGGTGTATTCACTGCGTGTATACTTGGTAATGACCCAAATTTCTCTCAAACTGATTCTGCTTTTTCTATTTCGGTTTCCGGCCTTGTGAATGATTGAAAAGGTTAGGGACTTTACTCTCTGAATAATTTTCTGCATCGAAAACTGCCTTTGTTCTTTATTTCGGGCTTTTCTGGTGCGTAAGCTTCAGGGTTTTTTGTAAACATGTTGCTTTTGTGCGCCTTTGACTTTGAGCTTTAGGTGGCCTATTGACATCAGCATTTGTTGAGTGATACTCTGGAATCTGTGGTCTTGTTGCGGCATCCATTTCTGAAGGGATTTCTTCTCTGTTCTCTGAGCATTGACGCTTTCCCGTTTTGCTTAGATGTTTCCCTGCACATTGCTTCATGTTATTTCCTGTCTTACATTTTACGCAAAGGAAAAGAGTAACGATAATAAAGATTGACATGAAAGCTTTAGGCTCTTATGAATGCATAATCATGACATCCATAGCGAATTGACTCTTCAAAAAACACGAGACTGTCCTTCCTGAATACTTTGGCATACAATCATTAATTTCTTTTAAGGCGTGCACCCAATTTTGGTTAACAGATAGCTTTCGATTGAATACTGCATCGAGGAAAATTCGCGATGGGCGATTTTTGCGACTCGCATCGCAGCATCGCGGATCGCATCGTCAAGATGTGTCATCGCAGAAAATTATGATCGCGAATTTTCGCAAATCGCATTTATCGCAGATCGCAGCATTGCAGATCACAACATTTAGTCATTGTGTGCTACTTACACGATGTTGCGATATGCGACGTCGCATATCAGTCGTCGGAGATTTCTTAAGTTTTTTCATTTAAGAGCGCTTCATAATGAATGCGATGCAATGAATTTCGCGTCGCTTCTTCGTAGTTTATTATGCTCATAAGAAAACGTTTCATTCTTTTGATGCGATAAAGTTTTAAGGAGTTAGATACAAATTTTTTTATAAAATGTTTATTTGGATTTTCTATTAAGGGTCCCCATTTGCTTGGTGTTATTGCTAATATCAAACAAAGAGGGGGGTTGTTAGTGGCCACAACACCAGCATCAACCAGATGAATCTTGAACAAAATGCACTCAGGATCTATGTTCCCGATCTGAGAAAATGTATAGTGGGATCGAAAGTGTACCCAGACTCGCTCAAAGAAGATCTTAGTAGTGGCCTTTGTTGTGATACTGCTCTTGTAGGGCCCCATGATGGTCATCTTAGAGAATTTGTTGACGACCATGAAAACACAATCGTTGCCATGCTTAGTAGAAGGAAGGTATGCCATGTAATCTGTTAGTGTCCTCCAGTCCTACTAGTCACCAGTGATAAAATGTACTCTTTCAAAGTTTTTGTTAGGGTCTTAAGTCAAATTTTTATACTTTCAATAGGTTTTCAAATAAAAATTTGGTCACTATTTAGTGTGTCTAGCCATGTTACTACTCCCTATGTTTCATGGCCAAGTTCCCATTTTGGTCGTGTCATCACTTATTGTGATAAGTCAACAGTAGAGTGTCTTGATCACCATCTCAATCGTCATCTCATGGTCAATCATGTTTTAAGGTACAAATCATCAATTTCATACTCCATTAGATGTCATCATTAGGTCAAGTCATCAAAATGGTCAAAAAAGAGTCATGGCATCACTTATGATAAATCATTATGGGAGTAGTAATTAGGGAAAATAATGTTCAAGTAGATTTCAGCTTGTTTCAACATCTTCATTCATATTTCATATACCTCCCTAGCGCCCCCTCATAAATCCCCTCATTCCATCTAAAACCCCTTTTTCCTTGAGAAGATCCTTAAATCCTAAGTCAAAACCCATTTTTCCCTGGAAAAACTCATATTCCATATTCAAATTCCCGAATTCTAGCCTTATCCTAAAGTCCCTTGTATATCCCTCTAGCCAAATTTCCATTTGTTTATACATTGAAACCCTAGCTGAAGTCCATGTTTTGATAATAGTCCAACTCTAGCCATTTTTCCATTTTCCTTTGAAAAATTTCAAAACGTTAATAAATAATGTTAAAGTCCCTTTTAAGGGCGGAGACCCGCATCGCCTATCGCTCTCGGTGCATATCACCTGAAATATAAAACAACACCCGTCTTCCCTCCCTGATCATGATCCTATTTCCATTCGACGGTTCTAAGGCCTTTTCACCCCCCTCCCCCCCGGCTATTTTTCTCTTTATCGACCCGGGGGGGGGGGGGGGGGGTTCGAAAAGCAGTTTCCCCACTTCTACGTGTCCTCCCATCATCATTTCATACCCCCACTCTAATACCATAAATCACTCTTACCCCCCTTCGAAAGTAGTTTTTCCCTCTCCTGCCATAATCCCATAATCCACACTCCGGTTATTTCACCCTCCATTTTCAGTCCACCTCCACTCCCCTACTACCATGTATGATCCTTATTCCTATCTCTTCGCTTCTGACCCGCTGGTTGCGATATTGCAAAATCCTTTCCTGCTCATCGATATCACAAAACTCCTTCGTCGATAAGTCCTGTCACCCTCCTCCATCGCCAATTGCAATGAGACCCAACCCACCGATTGCGATATCGCAATCGATGATCACAAAATATTAAGTTCCCCTTCCACCGAAACCCCTTCCCACTCCTCGATGATGATGTGCGATTTCCTTTGGACATGATATGTTATATATTGCAATTTTAAATTTTTCAGGTTCGTCTTCTTTGTGAAACAAGAAAAATCTGTGTAAAGGCTCCTCTTTGTATTGCGATTGCGATATGATACATGCTTGTCCTGGATATGATTGCGATAAGGATAAATGACCCAGATTTCATCAACCTGAATCAAACGACTCAGATCAACGGTTCATAATTCTTCCTGATGGTCAATATCACTTCATTTTTTCATGCCCTTGACCATGATTTCTCGTTGTTTTCATATTTTCTCAACTGAAAGACCATGACCTCCATTCATAGAGCACTAGATCACTCATTTTTTTGCCGCTCAGAGGACAATGAGGACCTTTTTAGTACAATTATTTATTTGAACTTAAACAAGAATGCGACAACTTACAGATATGCTCATAAACACAGAGATGGAACAAAAAAAACACTTCCTTTCATTAATAGAAAAATATTGAACTATGCTTACAAACAGAATGGAAATAAGATAACTTGGGCAATGGTAGCTTATCTCTAAGAAGATATGTGGTGGGTACATGCCTCAGAACTGAGTTACAATGAGGCTCAAGGGCCTTTTTATTATTTAACAATAAGGGAAAACCTTAAAAACTAAAACCCTAACCCAAGGAGATGTAAAACCAAGATTTTATGGGCCCTGTTGGGGTTAGTTGAGTAGCCAACTTCTCGAGGTCGTAACTTGGTCATATTATCTTTGTTTGATGCATACGATACCTCATTGGAAATATATCTCTGAGGAATACATCTGCTGATGTGATTACTTCTAAATTCAATAGAGGAAATTTTCCAAAAAGACGTTGTTTAGGGCCTCAAAATGGCTTCGGAAGTTTAGCACCTAAAATACTGCCAAAAATAGTAAATTGTGCTACAATTAAGGAAACTGAAAAATTGGAAGCAAAAATGGTGAGGGTCCAAGTGGAATAGGTGGGTGGCCACTAATATCCACCTAGATTAGTCCTCCTCCCTTAGGAAGTAATGGTCCCCATTGCATTTAGTTCCTCCATGAGATGAGGAAACTTCTATTGAACTTGGCCCTTAGTGAGCCATTTTCCTTAGTGAAGGAGTTGGCCTACTTTGACAACTTGATATAGCTGTATCCTCTATTGCCGAGTGTTCTTGATATGTGTGTCCATCATCTGATCATTTGTGGCTTATTCCATGCAGTCCGGGTTGAGCTTTGTTGGTGTGAGTTGTTCTTCAATGTCAGATGTGTCCAACAATGGTGGAAAGTATGGCCAAAGGCAATCTACATTGAACACTGGGTGCAGACCAAGGAATGATGGGATGCTGAGCTCAAAGGCATTCTCCCCGATGACCTTGCTGATGGTGTATGGCCCATATTATAGTAGGAGAAGCTTAAGGTGGGGTCCAAAAAGGCACTCCTTCTGCAAATGTAGCCAAACTTTGTCTCCCACCTGGAATTTATGCGGCACTCGATCTTGATCATGGTGTTGCTTGTACTTAGCATTGGATCTGTCCAATATATCATGGACCTGTTTGAAGATGTGTTGAATGTTCTCAATGAAGTTATTATCCCTTTTTTCTTCAGGTTGTACGTGAGCTGAATCTACCTGAGTGACTGCAAATGGTATGGCCACATCAATGGGGCATAATGGTTAAAATACCAGCCCTACCTGAAAGGGGCTATGGCCTGTTGAGTTATGGAGAGCTATGTTGTAGCTGTGTTGGACATAGGGGAGACTTTCATCCCATGTGCATGGATGCTTCGAGTTGTACATGTAGAGAATGTGTACGATCATAATGTTGACAACCTCTATTTGGCCATCAGTTTGGGGATGGAAAGCCATGGACTTAGTGAGTTTTTTATCCAGTGTCAACCAGAGACTTGACCAAAATGCACTCGGGAATCTGCTATCCCGATCTAAGAGAATGGATTGTGGGATCCCAAAGTGTACCCACACTCGCTCAAATAAGAGCTTAGCAGTGGACACTGCTGTGATACTCTTCTTGCAGGCCGCCATGATGGCCAGCTTAGAGAATTTGTCGACGACCATGAAAATGCAATCATTGTCATGCTTAGTAGAATGAAGGCCCAACATATAATCCATGGATACAGATCCCCAAGGCTAACTAGGAGTAGGTAGAGGAGTATACTTACCCTACTTCTTGATGGTTGGTTTGGCAATGGCACAAGTGGTGCAGGATCTAATGTACTTCCCAACATCCTGACGAAGTCTCGGCCAATAAAAGTAATTTTTCAATATCGTCACAATTTTCTCTACTTTGAAATGTCCAATGACCTGACTATAGTGTGCCTCCCAAATCATCTTGGCATGCTCAGTTGAAGGAACACATATGTGTCCCAAGTGGCATAATAGTGCATCCTAAACATGAAAATTTGGAACTTTCTTCCCTTCCAGGAGTGTCTGGTATATGTTGTCGAATTCTAGACCTCTCTTGTAAATATGTGGCCACCCCGATGTCTCATGCCCATAGGAGTTGAGCAAAGTGATTAGCGCCACGAATGGTGGTCGGCTGAGGCAATCAATGACATTATTGGTTCTGCCCTTCTTATACTTAATGTTCAAATGGAATTGTTGCAGATAGGTGGACCATTTTTTATGACGTTCGTTCTGCAACTTCCCTTGTGTCTGTATGAACTTTAGATAATAGTGGTTTGTGTGGATGAGCGTTTCCTTCCCCGTAATGTAATGATTCCATTGATGGCAGGCCTGCATCATGGAATACATTTCTTTGTCGTAAGTGGGGTACTTTTAGACTGTGTCTCACTCTGGTAAGCCACTGGATGCCCATATTGAGTAAGAATTGCACCAATAGCATAGTTGGAGGAATCTCGATCTCAAATGGTTGTTGCAGGTCTGGTAATGTAAGAACTGGTGCAAAATAAAGGTGATTCTTCAACTCAGAGAATGCCCACTATTGGGTTTCCAACCAAAAGAACTTGGCTTTTGCTCCACCCTTGGTGACTTGACTTAAAGGCCAAGTGATATGAAAGAACCCCAACATGAACCTACAGTAGAAATCAGCAAGACCCAAAAAGATGCGGAGCTCTGTTAGAGTGGTTGGGGCTAGCCAATCCCAAATGACTTGTATCTTGGATGGGTCCACATGTACACCTTGATCATCAATCAAGTACCCTAGATATTGAACCTGGGTCAGGCCAAAGGTACATTTCTCCAAGTTAGCACACAACTTATGTTGTTGAAGGGTTTGAAGGACCTGTTGAATATGGTGGAGGTTCTCTTCCCAACTCTAGCTGAAGATCAAGGTGTCATCTAAATACACCACCATGAATGCATTAGTGAAGGGTTGCAAGATGTCATCAATCAATCTCATGAAGGTTGCAGGGGAGTTCGACAATCCGAATGGCATGACCAACCATTCAAAAAGGCCCTCCTTGGATTTGAAGTAAGTCTTCCACACATTGGATGGTTCGATAGGTACGTGGAGATAACCTAATTTCAAGTCAATCTTGCTAAAATATTTGGCCCCCTTGAGTTAGTCCAGAAGGTCATCAATCTGTAGGATTGGGTACCTATTCCCGACAATGATCTTGTTCAACACCTGATAGTCAATACAAAGCCTCCAGGTCCCATTATTTTTCTGTACCAATACAATCGGGCTCCCATAGGGTGATGAGCTTGGCATGATGTGCCCTTTCTACAGTAGTTCCTAAATCTACCTCTTGATCTCATCGTTCTCTAGAACAGAGCATTGATAGATCGATCCGTTGGGTAGTGGCACACCCAGGGTCAGATCGATGGAGTGCTTGACCTGACAGTGCAGAGGTACCCCGGTGGGTGAGGTGAAAATGTCCCTGTACTTCTCCACGACCTTGTCCATCTATTTCTGGTATGCAGAGGAGCCCTGCCTGGAAGTCATGGCCACAACCTTTTTCTTTCCTTGGGGGTGAATCATAAGGAAAATGAATTTCATGGTCTGGGAAATGATCTTACTGCATTTCTTTGTAGTGATCAAATAGATGGTGGTAGGCGGGGCTACCTTTGGTATCCTGTACAACTTATTAGCCAAAGTAATAATCACAGAGTGAGGTCTAGACTCATATACAACTTGTTGCTTCCACAAGTATCGTTGTCCTAACAATACATCAAAAACTTCAAGTGGGGCAATGTCACACACTACCTCATCCATGAAGGGCTTGATGCTATAGGGAAGGCGACACTGCTGGTTGACATGAAGATCTCATCCTTGGTGAAGCCACCCGATAGTGTATGGTTGCCGATGTGGTATAGTCTTTAGGCCCAGCCACTTCAAGACTTCTATTGAAATTAGGTTCTTTTGGCTCCCGCTATCGCCAATGAACTGTAGCGGAGAACCCTTCACCCAAATCTGTGAGTGGAAGAGGCATTCCCCCTCCTTTAGATCTTCAGGCTTAATTTTCTAGATGTTTGTGGTGGCCACAGTGGCACTGGGTTCTGCATCAATGATCTACTTCAATTTTTCAATCCCCTTATTGGGTTTTGATTTAGAGTTGAACCTGCATCTAATTCAAAAGCCTTCAGCTTAGCCACCAATGACTGCTTGGCCCGACACTCACGTGTATTGTGAGTGGAGCTCTTATGGAACTCACACCATTTTTTTCGTATCCTTCTTCGTCTTCGTGGTGCTTTTCTTTACTTGCGGCTTTAGCGGGTTGTCCTGGGTAGCCCCTCCTTGGCTTGGTCCCTTGTTTTGTGGTTTGGGGGCACCTTTCGTTACTTTGGATTCACAGATACAAACTCCTGCTTCTTCTGTTTAAACTTTTGCTCAATCTTTACAACATACCGATAAGTCGTGCTGAGCAAGGAAATGTCTAGGAACTCCATCTCCTCTTGGATGTACTTGTGTAGACAGGCACGGTACTTGAGCACCAAATGCCACTTAGTATCCTTGATACCCAGCTTCGTGCGAAGGGTATGGAAAGTATTTGTGAACTCTGACACATCTTGGTCCCTTCCCTGTCATAGCATGGTCCACTATATGTATTTATCTTTATAGCTCCCAATAGGGTAATATTGTTCCTTGATGGCATCTCGAAAAGAATTCCAAGTGGGTGCAGCTGAAAATAATGAGGGTTCACACTCGTCCTTTTGTTCACAGTAGGTTTCCCACTAGTCCTTGACGTTTGGGGCGGCTTTGACAAGTGCAAACGTAATCGTTTCCCGATTGGAAAATTCATGAACTGAAAAATATCCTTCCAATAGATTTAACCATTTATCTAAGGCGTCTGAATCTATGAGGCCTTCGAATATAGGATATCAAAGCTAACTTGTACCTTAAAAGGAGTGGTGCCTCCAGAGTGGTTGCTGGATGAAGATGCATTGCCTGTGGGCAGTCGTCGAAGTATCTAGGCAAAGTTATCCATCATCGCGTCCCTCTATCTGTTGAGGGATTGTTCGAGTAACATTTTGAAAGGATCTCCTACCCCCTTATCTTTATTTTCTTCTTCCATGGGAGTTCGTCGGGTTTTGCGAGGTTGATCCTGCAATGGTTCAACCAGATCGAGCCCTAACTCCTTATAACCTAACCTCATTGGGACATGCAAAGAAAAAAAGATAAAGAGTAGATCACTCTGATACCACTGATCCGAACTTAAACAGGAATGCAAAAACTTACATATATACTCATAAACACAGAGATGCAATAGAAAAACATTTCATTTCATTAATAGAAAAATACTAAACTATGATTACAAACAGAATGGAAATAAGATAGCTCAGACGATGGTAGCTTATCTTTGACAAGAGATGTGGCGGCTACATGCCTCTAAACTGAGTTACAATGAGGCTCAAGGGCCTTTTTATTATTGAATAATAAGAGAAAACCCTAAACAACCAAAACCCTATCCCGAGGAGATGTAATGCCAAGAGTTTATGGGCCTTGTTGGGGTTAGTTGGGTAGCCAACTTCCTGGGGTCATAACTTGGTCATGTTATCTCTGTTTAATGCATATGATACCTCGATGGAAAGATTTCTCTGAGGAATAAAACTACCAATGTGATTACCCTTGTCATTATGAGAGGAATTTTGCCAAAAAAAAACGTCGTTTAGGGCCTCAAAACGACTCTAGAAGTTTAGGACCCGAAAAACTGCCAAAAATAGTAAACTGTGCTACAATTAAGGAAACTGAAAAACTGAAAGCAACAATGGTGAGGCCCCAATTGGAATAGGTGGGTGCCACCAATATCCACCTAGATCATTTTTAACAGCAAAATGATACAACATTGCACATTCATTACAACAATTTTCAAAACCAAATGTAGTAAAAAGTGGAACAACAATGCAATTCATCAGCCAATAGGATTAGCATAAATGTTTATTTGAGGCCTCAATTACACTACAATACCCAGAACAACACTAGAGCTATGTTGAATGATATTTTTAGCAGTTTTGAACTATTTTTATGAATTTTTGTAACAAATCTTGAATTCTGTTTCAAGATATTTTTCTGTAAATGATTGTATAAATACTTTAGATTTCAAAGTATTGTAGGTTGGATGTTTGTAAATCATAACTTTGGAGCTAGTGTACATTTTGCAGTAATATAACATACATTTTCAATTATTATATTTGGATTCTTATGGTATGTTTCTGTGACAATGTTTTCTTTGATATTTCTTTTCCTACCATCTCTATGATTTTCTTGTGATCATCTCATGAGTTTTAAACATAATTCATAGGTTATATGTTCTATTTTGTTGAGATTTTCATGCTAGTGTTCTTTCTTATTGATGAACGAATTCATGGTTACATGCTCATTCTAATCTTCTATCTTTTCATCTCTGCACCACCCTGACAATTTATTTTTGTCACTGATCATGCCTACATTTCCCCATTATATCTCTACAATTGATCATTAGAAACCTTAGCGTAGTTCCTAGTTCTATGAGCTTCATCTAGCAAACTCTAAAATCAAACACCATTGGGCTGAATATCTAGCCTAACATCTGAATTCCCTCTACATTCATTTCATTGGTTGTGAGATTCTTGAGAGAGCCCTCTCTGATTTGGTAGGGCTAGTTGGCAATTCTAACAATTGATTTGAGGTCACCTCCTTGGCTTCCTTTATGAGCCTTGGGACAATGAGGAGTGCTAAAATAATCCATGGAGATAGATTCCCAAGGTGAGCTAGGAGTAAGTAGAGGAATATATAGGCCTTTCTTCTTGATTTTTAGTTTGGCAATGACACAAGCGGAGTATGATCTAATGTACTTCCCAACATCCTGATGAAGTTTCAGCCAATAAAAATACTTCTGCAATACTACCACTATTTTCTCTACTCCGAAATTTATAGCATCTGGACTATAGTGTGCCCCCCAAATCATATTGGCACACTCACTTGAAGGAACACAGATGTGTCCTAGGTGGCATAACAGTGCATCCTGAAGGTGAAAATTTGAAATTTTCTTCCCTTCCAGGAGTGTCTGGTATAGGATGTCGAATTCTAGATCGCTCTTTTAAAGATGTGGCCAACCTGATGCCTCGTGTCCAAATGAGTCGAACAAAGAGATCAACACCATGACCGATGGTCGGCTGAGGAAATTAACAAAGTTATTGGTTCTTCCCTTCTTATACTTAATGTTCAAATGTAACTTCCAAATAGGTGGACCATTTCTAATGGAAATCATTCTGCAACTTCCCTTGTGTCTGTATGAACTGTAGAGGTCGATGGTATGTGTGGATGACAGTTTCCTTCCCCGGAATATAATGCTTCAATTGACGCCAGGATTGCACAATGGAATACATTTCTTTGTCATAAGTGGGGTACTTTCAGACTATGTCTGAAAGTGTCTCACTATGGTAAGCCACTAGATGCCCATGCTAAGTAAGAAATGCACCAATAGCATAGTCGAAGGCATCTGTCTCAATCTCAAATGGTTGTTGCAGGTCTGGTAATGTGAGCACTAGTGAAAAACATAGGCGTTTCTTCAACTCAGAGAACATTTCTGTTGGGTTTCTGACCAAAAAAACTTATCTTTCGCTCCACCCTTGGTGACTTGGCTTAAAGGCCAAGTGACATAAGAGAACCCCAACTTGAACCTAGAGTAGAAATTGGCAAGACCCAAAATGCTACAGAGCTCTATTAGAGTGCTTCGGGCTAGCCAATCTCGAATGAATTATATCTTGGATGGGTCAACATGTGCACCTTTCTCATCAATGATGTATCTCAGATATTGAACCTGGGTCAAGCCAAAGGTGCATTTCTCCAATTTAGCACACAACTTGTGTTGTCACAGGGTTTGAAAGACCTATGGAATATGGTGGAGGTGCTCTTCCCAATTGTGGTTGAAGATCAAGATGTCATCTAAATACACCACCACGAATGCATTGGTGAAGGGTTGCAAGATGTCATCCATTGGTCTGATGAAGGTTGCAAGAGCATTCGTCAATCTAAACAACATGACCAACCATTCGAAAATAACCTCCTTGGATTTGAAGGTAGTCTTCTAGACATCGGAGGGTTGGATAGGTACCTCATGATAACCTAACTTCAAGTCAATCTTGTTGAAATATTTGGCCCCTTTGAGGTGGTCCAAAATTTCATCAGTCTGCAGGATTCGGTACCCATTCTAGACAATGATCTTGTTTAGTGCCCGATAATCAATACGAAGCCTCAAGGTCCCATCTTTATTCTATACTTGTTAGGTCCCTATAATACTAGTGATTTCCCCATTACTATTGTGATTGTATCCCTTATTGTTATTGTTTTACCCCTATTGTCCCTATATTGTTATTATTGTGCCCCATAGAAGCCCAATATTGTTATTTTTGTGCCCTTATATTATTAATTTTAGGTGGGCTTTGGTTATATTGTGACCCCTTATACTCCTATACATAGAAAGGAGGTTTTGTCATTTATATCATCCAAGAATTGTTCATTTGCGTAATGTAAAGGAGGTTGCCCCCTTGAAGATGTTGGTTTCTAAGTCGTTGATCTATATTTTCTATATTTTTGTGAGCTGGTTTCAAAACATTTGGTATGATAGCTTTGGATTCTAGGGTTTCGCTGCTCTAAACAGGTCATCGTGACATGTTCGCTATAACGTTTTCTCTACAAAGTTTCAGAAGCTAAACCAAAAACTCATTTGAGAAGAAATTGGTCTGAACCTCGGGTCTGAAATTCCGATCTTATCTCGCTATATTTTCGGAGCTATGATCTGAGGAAGGTAGGGTTTTTACAAGCTCCAGAATTTCATCTCAAAGAGGTCATTGTGGAATTTTCACTATAATATGTTTTCTACGAAGGCTCAGACTTTGAAATTAAAACCCATTTGAGCTGAAATCATGGTTAAGCTTGGATCCGAATTTCAGCTCTTGTGTTGCTATATTTGCAGAGATAAAATATGAGGAATTTAGGGTTTTTGCAGATTCCTGAATTACATTCTAAATAGGTGTCCTTGGGAAAATCATCATAAATTTCTCTATAAGAATCAGATTGAAATTTCATAAGAAGATACAGGAAGAGGATGGACTGTACTTTTCTATGTATTGTTTTTAGGTCTAAAGGTCGAAACAGTAAGACATGGCACTTCGTACAAGTTCCCTCTATATAAGCAGGTCATCGTGGGAGGTGGGGCATAACTCTTTCTTAGAGAATCCAATTTGATCAGACTGGTGACAGTAGAAATAGGGAACATAGGGATACTGTAGGTCACAATTTCATACCTTGGAGCTATGAAATTATAGAGTTACAATTATTCAATAGCGAGCTCCTACAAAGTTAAAAAAGGTGTGTATTTGTTTTTTTTTTTTGCATAAGTTTGGTTTGAAAAATTAGTTTGAAGGAATTCAAAGGGCATAATGAAACATTATTATTAGTATTTGACGCCCCGAAGAAAGAAAATGGAAACACCTAGTAAGCAACCTGAAAGCTCTAGCATGACTCATGAAGAAGAGGAAGAAATGAAACATGATATATCAAAATTACGAGAACAAGTGCAACAAATTTCACTTGCACAAAAGGTGACAGAAGCTAAAATGGATGGTTTAAAGAAAGACGTATAAGCTAAGATGTATGGGGTGGACGCTAAGATGGATGGTTTAAATAAAGGTGTAGAAGCTAAGATGGATGGTTTAAATAAAGGCGTAGAAGCTAAGATAAATGACGTGGAAGCTAAGATGAAAGGCAAGATTTGACAAAAACTATACAAGAAATGCTTACTAATGGCGAAAGAGTAGTAAAGGAAACTCATGATGAGAACAAAATAAATTTTAATCATGATCTCATAGTCTCTAACGTTGGATTGAAGAACCACCATGTCCCAAAGATCGATATGAGGAAGTTTGATGCCAAGGATCCCGCAACATGGATACTACATACGGAAAAAAATTTCGATCTCCCTAATGTCAAAAACACACAAAAGGTACACATTGCAACTTTATATTTGGAACCAAATCAGTTTGTATGGTATCGATGGCTTTTCTCTCGTAAACAAATTGTCACGGGCTATTTTTACAGATGAAATGATAGCACATTATGAGGATACAAAAAGCAACACTTTTTTTAGCCAATTGATAAATCTCAAACAAAAGGGTTCGATGATGGAGCACATTGAGGACTTCCAAAAATTGATTATAAGGGTAATAGATATTCTATATGAGCCTAGAATTGATGTGTTCATAGGGAATTTAAAGGATAACATCCAATGCGAGGTTCACCTTTGGGAACCTGATTCATTGGAGAAGGCGTTCAGATTGGCAAGAAAAATGGAAAGCAAAATTATGGCAACAAGGAAGCCTAACACTCACAATCATAAAGATGGAAGTGTTGTTTCCCCTAGCCATCCACAACCTAAAAGGTTGACACCATAACAACTGGAAGAAAAAGGAGCAAAAAGGCTTTGTTACAGTTGTGATAGAAAATACACTAAAGGTCATAAGTGTGCTGAGAATAAATTATTTTACATAGATTGTGAAGAGGAGGATGAAAATGAACAAGAAACGTCAAAAGAAGAGGATATACACCAGGAACAAACCCTAGAGAAAGAAGAAATGAATCTGACCATATCTTGTAATGCATTGGATGAAATTACCACTCTTCAAACTATCAAGATAGAAGGGCATATCAAGAAGAAAAAGGTAATAATGTTGATTGATTCGGGCAATACCCATAATTTTATTCATTGTAAGATAGCCAAGGAATTGAATTGCTTCCTATATCAAGCACTAGAGTGTCAAGTGATGGTTGCAAGTGGAGGAACCATAACTTGCTCAAGAAAGTGCCATAATATCAATCTATCCATGGGAAAATATGTATTGAATAGCCCAATGCTTTCCATTCCAATGGGTGGTGTTGATGTTGTACTAGGAGTCCAATGGATACAATCCTTGGGTACAATAGCTTTTAATTTTCAAGAACTTTTCATGAAAGTTTATTCAAAAGGAAAGGAAGTTGAATTAAGGGGTATCACAGGGAAACAAGGAAGGATAATCAACTCTAACAGAATGACAAAGCTTCTAAAGAAAGAACAACAAGGCATACTTGCACAATTATGTTCACTAGAGGTTCCCACTTCGAAATCATCTATTTCTATAGATTTCCAAAAAGCCTTGGACAATCATTCCAAGGTATTTGAGACTCCCAAAGGCCTCCCACCTATTTGTGATCATGATCATGCTATTCATTTGATTCCAGTAAGTGTTCCTCCAAACATCAGGCCTTACAGATATCCCTATGCCCAAAAGAGTGAAATTGAATGTATGGTTGCAGAAATGCTAGAGGCTAGTATAATTCAACCTAGTCAAAGTTCTTTCTCTGCTCTAATAGTACTGGTTCACAAGACGGATGGATCATGGCGCGTGTGTCCAATTATAGGGAGCTCAATAAGCTCACTATTAAAGATAAATTTCCAATTCCTATCTTTGATGAATTATTGGATGAATTTCACGGATCAATTTACTTCACCAAGTTGGATCTTCGTTCAGGATATCATCAAATCATAATGAAGACTGAGGACATTCCAAAAACAACATTTAGAACTCATGAGGGTCATTATGAATTTTTTGTCATGCCTTTTGGTCTTACCAATGCACCTTCTACATTTCAAGGTTTGATGAATTCCATTTTCAAACCCTTCCTTAGAAAATTTGTGTTAGTATTTTTTGATGATATACTAATCTACAACAGGTCTAGGAAGGATCATGTTCAACATGTTGACAAGGTGCTCAAACTATTGGAGGAGAAACAATTATATGCAAAAAGCTCCAAATGTTTCTTTGAAGTACAAGAGGTGGAATATTTGGATCATATTGTATCTCATGAAGGTGTTAAGGTAGACCCTAGCAAAATTAAAACCATTAAGGAATGGAAAATCCCCACATCCATAAAGCATCTTCGAGGATTTCTTGGGTTGACTGGGTATTATTGCAAGTTTGTTAAGAATTATGGGAGAATAGTAGCACCTCTAACAACATTATTGAAGAAAGATGTATTTTCATGGACTCTAGAAGAAACGAAGGCCTTTGAACATCTTAAAGAGGCAATGTGCCAAGCACCAGTCTTAGCTACACCCGACTTCACAAAAACCTTTATTGTGGAATGTGATGCCTCAGGAAATGGTATTGGTGTTGTTTTAATGCAAGAAGAAAGACCCATTTCTTTCGAAAGTCATCCAATCAAATGAAAGTAATTACACAAAGCTATTTGTGAGAAGGAAATGTTGGGAATACTACATGCACTTAAGAAATGACGACCCTACCTAATGGGAAGACACTTCAAGGTAAAATAGATCATGGTAGTCTTAAATACTTTTTAGAACAAAGATTATCTTCAGAAGAGCAGCAAAAATGGGTCACAAAGATGTTGGGTTATGACTTTGAAATCATCTACAAAAAAG
>APFE031366716.1:567746-580550 GCA_000404065.3 Pinus taeda
CTATTCAATACATATTCTCCCATGGATAGCTTGATATTATGGCACTTTCCAGTGCAATTTATGGTTCCTCCACTTGCAACCATCACTTGACAGTCTGGTGCTAGATATAGGAAGAAATTCAATTCCTTGGCTATCTTACAATGAATAAAATTATGGGTACCTCCCGAATCAATCAACACTATTACCTTTTTCTTCTTGATATGTCCTTCTATCTTGATAGTTTGAGGAGTGGTAATTCCAACCAATACATTACAAGATATGGTCAGATTCATTTATTCTTTATCTAGGGTTTGTTCCTAGAGTATATCCTCTTCTTTTGACATTTATTGTTCCTTTTCTTCCTTCTCTTCACAATATATGTAGAATAATTTCTTCTCAACACACTTATGACCTTTAGTGTATTTTCTATCACAACTATAACAAAGCCATTTTTCTCTTTTTTCTTCAAATTGTTGTGGTGTCAACCTTGTAGGTTGTGGAAGGCTAGGGGCAACAACACTTCCATGTTTATAGTTGTGAGTGGTAGGCTTCCTTGTTGCCATAATTTTACTTTCCATTTTTTCTTGCTAACCTGAATGCCTTCTCCAATGAATCAGGCTCCCAAAGGTGAACCTCGTGTTGGATATTATCCTTTAAAGTCCCTATGAACACATCAATCCTATGCTCCTCTGGAATATCTTTTACCCTTATGTTCAATTTTTGGAAGTCCTAAATGTGCTCCATAGTTGAAACCTTTTGTTTGGGATTTATCAATTGGATAAAAAAGGTGTTGCTTTTTGTATCCTCATAATGTGATATCATTTCTTCCTTAAAAATTTCCCAAGTGATAATTTTTTTATGAGAGCAAAGCCATCGATACCATACAAGCTGATTTGGTTCCAAATATAAAGTTGCAATACGTACCTTTTGTTTGTTTTCCACATTATGGAGATCAAAAAATTGCTCCATCTATAGTATCCATGTTCTGGGATCCTTGCCATCAAACTTCCTCATATCAATTTTTGGAACATGGTGGGTTTTCAATCCAACATTAGAGTCTATGAAATCATGATTAACATTTCTTTTGTTCTCATCATGAGTTTCCGTTACTACCCTTTCACCATTAGTAACCATTTCTTGTAGCAACTTATTCAAATTTGTCTTCAATTATTCCATCTTAGCATCCATCCCATTCATCTTAGCTTCCACGCCATTCATCTTGGCTTCAGTTACCTTTTGTGAGAGTGAAATTTGTTGTACTTGGTCTTGTAAATTTGATATATCATGTTGCATTTCTTCCTCTTCTTCACGAGTCATGCTAGAGATTTCAGATTTCTTACTAGGTGTTTCCATTTTCTTTCTTTGGGGCATCAATTAATGCTAATAATTCTTCACTATTCCCTTTGAATTCCTTCAAACTAATTTTTCAAACCAATCTTATGCAAAATTTAAAAAAAAACTACACCCCTTTTTTTCACTTTGTAAGAGCTCCCTATTGAATCTGTTGTATCTTTGTAACTGTTGATCTCGAATATCTGAAATCAAGTCTTGCGGTGGCCCTTTGAGTCCTCTTTCTAACCCCGCAAGTTTGATCAATATTGGATTCTCCAAGAAAGAGTTATGCCAAATCTCCCACGGTGACCTGATTATAGACTAGTTCAGTATAGCGAACTTGTGTGAAGTGCCACATGTCACTGTTTCGACCTTAGTACTTGAAACTGATATACAAAAAACTACAAGCTGCCATTTGTCTAAAAATTCTTACGAAATTTCAATCTGATGCTCAGAACACAAGTTATGATGATTTTCCCCAGGTCACCTGTTTGGAATGTAATTCAGGAGTCTGCAAAAACCCTAACTTCCTCAGATCATATCTCTGAAAATATAGCGAGACAAGCTTTGAAATTAGGATCCAAAGTTTAGAACGATTTCTGCTCAAATGGTTTTTTCTTAGCTTCTGAAACATCACAGAAACAAAGTTATAGCGACACTTCCATGATGACCTGTTTGGAGCAACGAAACCCTAGAATCTAAAGCTTTGATACCAAATGTTATGAAACCAGATCACAAAAGGATAGAAAAGATAGATCAACGCTTTAGAATTCAGCCTCTTCAAGGGGGAAACCTCTTTTACATTACACAAATGAACAATTCTTGGATGATACAAATGACTAAACCTCCCTTCTATATATAGGAGTCTAAGGGGTCACAATATAATCAAGCCGACATAACAATAATAACATAAGGGCACAACAATAACAATAGTGGGTTTCTATGGGGCACAATAATAATAATATGGGGACAATAGGGGCACAATAATAATAGTAAGGGCTACAATGACAAAAGTAATGGGGGAATCACTATAGGGACCTAACACACAAAGTGAGGTCTAAACTCATATACAACATGTCGCTTCCACAGGTATGGCTTTCCTAACAATACATCACAAACTTCAAGAGAAGCAACATCACACAATACCTCACCCGTGAAGGGCTTGATGTTGTAGGGAAGGCAACACTACTAGCTGATGCGAAGATCTCGTCCTTGGTGAAGCCACCTGATGGTGTAGGATTGCGGATGTGCAGTAGTCTTTAGGTCTAGACGTTTCACAACCTCTACTAAAATGAAGTTCTTTTGGTTCTCGTTGTAGACAATGAACTGTAACGGAGAACCCTTCACCCACATCTGTGAGTGGAAGAGGCGTTCCACCTCCTCTGGATCTTGAGGCTCAATTTGTGAGTGGTGGCCATGGTGGAACTGGGCTCTACATCAATGATCTTCTTCCCTTTGTCAGTTCCCTTATCGGGTTCTAATTCAGAGTTGGAACTTGTGTTAGATTCGGAAGCCTTTATCTCGGCCATTAGTGACTTCTTGGCCTGACACTCACTTGTATTGCGAGCAGAGCTGTTATGGAATTCACACCATTTTCCCATGTCCTTCTTCATTTTCATGGTGTTGTTCTTTTCTTGTGGTTTTGGTAGGCTATCCTGGATATCCCCACCTTGGCTTGGTCCTTTGTTCTGTGGTTTGGGGGTGCCTTTGCATATCCAAAGTCCCGCTACTTCTGTTTAAACTTCTGCTCAAACTTGAGAGTGTACCGATACGCCGTGTCAAGCGAGGAAATGTCCAGGAACTCCATCTCATCCTGGATGTACTTATGTAGACAGCCGCGATACTTAAGCACCAAATGCCTCAGTATCCTTGATACCCAGCTTCACAGAAGGGTATGGAAAATACTTGTGAACTCTGGCACATCTTGGTCCCTTCCTTGCCGTATCATAGTCCACTTTATCTATTTCTCTTCATAGATCCCGACAAGGTAATATTATTCCTCGAAGGCATCTCACAAAGGATTCCAAGTGGGTGTGGTTGAAAACAACGAGGGTTCACTCTCATCCTTTTGTTCACAGTAGATTTCCCACCCGTCCTTGATGTGTCGGGCGACTTTGAGAAGTGAAAAAGTAATTTTTTCCCTATTGGAAAAGTCATGAACTGGAAAATATCCTTCCAACAGATTTAACAATTTATCTATGGCGTCTGCATCTATTGAGCCTTCAAATATGGGAATATGGAAGTTAAATTGTACCTTAAAAGGATTGGCACCTCCAGAGTGGCTGCTAGATGAAGATGCATCACCTGTGGGTAGTCGTCGTAGGATCTGGGCAAAGTTATCCATCATCATGTCCCTCTTTCGCTCGAGGTATTCCTCGAGCAACATTTTGAAAGGATCTCTTGCCCCCTAATTGTCTTCATTTTCTTCTGCCATGGGAAGTCGTTGGGTTTTGCGAGGCTGATCTTGCAATGGTTCAACCAAATGAAGCCCTAACTCCTTATGCCCTAGCCTTGTTGGGGACATGCAAACAAAAATCGAGAAAGAGCAGAGCGTTTTGATACCACTGATCTGAACTTAAACCTAAATGCAACAACTTACAAATATATTCATACACACAGGGATGTAGGAGAAAAACACTTCATTTCATTAATAGAAAAATACTCAACTATGCTTACAAACACAGTGGAAATAAGATAGCTCGGGCGATGGTAGATTATCTCTAAGAAGAAATGTGATGGTTACATGCCTCCCAACTGTGTTACAATGAGGCTTAAGGGACTATTTATTACTGGAAACCATGAGAAAACCCTAAACAACAAAAACCATAACCCCAGGAAAGGTAACACCAAGAGTTTGTGTGCCTCGTTAGGGTTAGTTCGGAAACCAATTTCTCGAGGTCGTAACTTGGTCATATTATATTCGTTTGGGGTGAATTATACCTTGTCGGAAAGGTCTCGTTGAGTACTATAGGTTTCAATGCATGCCCTTGCCTACATTTATGGGTGAACCGCAGACCACAAAAAAACGTTGTTTAGGGGGTCAAAAATGCTCCAAAAGTTTAGGACCTGAAAAACTCCTAAAAATAGTAAATGTTGAAATGAACAAGGAACTATATGAAATTGACTGGGGGGCTATATGTGGAATAGACGGGTGGCCACCAATATCCACCTAGATCATTCCTCCCCCCTTTGGAAGCTATGGTCCCCATTGCGTGCAGAGCCTCCATGAGGTGAGGAAATTTCTGTTGAACCCGGTCCCTCGTGAACCACTTGCCTTGGTGAAGGATTTGGTGTGCTTTGACAACTTGATATAAGTGTATCCTATGTTGGCTAGTGTTCTTGATATGTGTGTCCATGATCTGATTGGTTGTGGCCAATTCCATGTAGTCCAGGTTGAGATTTATTGGTGTGAGTTGTTCTGCAATGTCAGATGTGTCCAAAAATGGTGGAAAGTATGGTTGAAGGCGATCTACATTGACCACTAGGTGAAGACCGAGGAATGATGGGATGCTGAGCTTGAAGACATTGTCACCAACAACCTTGGTGATGGTGTATGGACCTATTGAAGCCCTGAAAATCGGGTCTACAACAAGGGGGATACCCGCCCGGTCCGGACCTTGGTTGGCAGCTCCTTTTCCGTTTGGTATAGCGGGTCCGACTGGGGATATGGGACCAGTTTCCCAATTCAAGTGTGTGTAGAATTTGATATTTCTGATCTAATAGTTCCTAATTAAGATGCTCTAATTCTAACTTGAATCTAATGACATGCTATTGTATTCTAATAAACAAAAATATCTAAGTCTATACTAACCCAGGATGTAATCTTTCTTCTGTGCGATCTAAAATGATTTCAAATAACAACCGGTAATAAAGATTATTCAACTGTTACAAGAAAATAATTCAATATGGATGAACCACTTCGCATAAAAAGTTAGGCGAAACAGTTGTGAAAAACATATCACACAATAAGCTATTCATACATTAAGCACAAATAAATAGCTATCACCGTACAAAAGTGCCAAATGATAACTCAGATATTCACACATTAATATATAAACAACTGAACTTGAATATCACTTTAACACAGGAAATAGAAACAACTAAGAGATAGAAGTACCATTTATAACTAGTTCTACTCATGAGCTTCAAGCGATAACGATTTATCTCTTCTTAATCCAACATCCACTAAGAGTATAGAAGTGCAACATCAGTAGCAGATATCAAATGCAAAAATCAATAAATCTTGTTCCATTCATTCATCAAAACCTCCTCGGAGGGTGCAAAAGTGCATGTTCTGAGGACAAGTTTTTGATAAATTTCTGGACCCTTTTCTAAATGCATGAGAAGGGTTTAAATACTACTAACTACATCTAAAAATAACTTATTTACAAAAATTTAGGATACGGTTTAAATGACCATCCTTTATTTAGGAAAAAATAAAGAAAAACTATTTCTAAAGTTAACATCTAATTATTTTTTGTATCTGCTCCTTAGAATCGCAAGCATTCAACATTTACTTGAGAAGAGTCGGTTGACCGACTTCAGCCTTTAATTGTGCTACAAAAAACGGAATCAGCAAGAGATGGCGCCATCTTTTTGGCAGAATTGATGATGCTTTTGAGAGTAATATATTGGCTATGTGGTTTCACTAAATACTTTGAGGATATTTCTTATTATTATCGCTGATTTTCGGATTCAAGTTTTACCTTTTACCTTTAACATATTCTTTCCGAATTTCTGGAGCATACAGGTAGCTGACCAATTAGAAGCTTTCCATTTCAAGAAGTTTTACCCAGCGATCATGCCTTAGAAATTGCATCCGTTTCTTGATCTGGGCTTCCTTGATGCGATTTTCGCCTCTTGCGTGCTTTCTTTTAGGGATGTAAAGTTGAAATTTTGTGAAAATAATGATTCCGAGAGCTCTTGACCTTCAGTCCTAAATTGTCTGTTCTTAGTGTCAGTGTTGTCCAGTACCTATTTAACCATATCTATGTAGGGGAGAATTTTGGGCCTTTCCGCTATCCGGTGCAAGAATGAATAGGATAAATCTGCAACTGATGCCTCAGAAGAATTCTGTGAGCCTGCAGTAGCCGTAAAATTTGTTACCTTGGGTTCTCTTCCTCAAGTAGATTATAAATGCCTTCCCAAATGGAAATACCCGCGACTCTGTTGCATACGGTGTCTGTGTACAAGGGCGCCATTTCTTTGCCTCCAGAAATCGGAGCCTTGCCTTTCTTCTCCATAATATCCTGTATACTGCTTTACATAACCTTTTGTTCTTCGTTCCTGCAGTTTACAAGTGAGGTGAGAGTAATGCTAAGAAACAGTGACGGGAAAGCTTTAAATGCTAAAGACATGCAAAATTACACCACCTTACCTGAACTGGTTCTTTGATAAACACAAAATCATATTTCCTTAACAATTGGCAACTACTTCATTAATTAGCATTAAAGCACATAACCAGGTCTCGTTTTATGAAAAGAAGTTTTTCTTGAACAGTGAGCCTGAAAAATCTGCGATGGAGCGATTTTGCGATTTGCTTTGCAATATCGCAGATCGTTGTATCACATAATCACAAGATCGCAATATCGGAAGATCTTTCTGTTGTACTATCGTAAGATCGCTTTGTCGTTTTATCGCAATATCGCGATATCGCAAGATCGCAATATCACGTGATCGCAATATGTACATATTTTGTGTTTAAGCAGTTTCTTGCGAGGTGCGATTTTGCGATATGCATTATCGCATATCGGCGTTTTCTGCGGTTTTTCCTCGTAAGTGTGCTTTTAAGGCATGTGATGCGATGTTTGTTTATTCTTATGCAATTTCTCATCGCAATCTCGCGATCTTAGATTTTGGCTTGTAAGGAGGCATCCTATTATCCTTTCTGCAATGTGATATTTTAGAGTGATTTTATTTTTCCTCATCATAAAACTTAAGCTTTTTAGAGTTTTCAAAGATATTTTCCTAAGTTTATGATGGTAAGTTTTATTAAAAAGAAAATACAAGCACTAATTCAATTTTTTTTTTTTTTTGACTAAGGGTCCCCATTTATTTAGTATTAGTAATAACACTAAATGAGAAGGCGGGTTGTTGGTGGCCACAACAGGACCATATTGAAGCGGGTGAAGCTTGTGGTGGGGTCCAACAAGGCATTCCTTTGGCAAATGTAACCAAACTTTGTCACCCACCTAAAACTTGTGTGACTC
The DNA here is from genome assembly GCA_000404065.3 of Pinus taeda. Taxonomy (NCBI): domain Eukaryota; kingdom Viridiplantae; phylum Streptophyta; class Pinopsida; order Pinales; family Pinaceae; genus Pinus; species Pinus taeda. Next base: position 575,267 of record APFE031366716.1, read on the forward strand.
TCAATGTTGATCATGCCACTGCTTGTACTTAGCATTAGTTATGTCCAATATATCCTAGACCTATTGGAAAATGTGTTGAATATGCTCAATGAATTCATTAGCGCATTCAGCTTTGTACTGAATGTGAGCCGAATCGACTTGAGTGGCTGCAAATGGTATGGCCACATTAATGGGGCATTATGGTTGAAATACTAGCCCTACCTGAAAGAGGTTGTGGCCTGTTGGGTTGGGGAGAGCTCTATTATAGTTGTGTTAGACATAGGGAGACTTTCATCCCATGTGCGTGGATGTTTTGAGTTGTACATGCCCAGAATGTGTAGGATCATCCTGTTGAATACCTCTATTTGGCCATTAGTTTGGGGATGGAAAGCCGTGGACTTAGTAAGTTTATTATCCAGCATCGACTAGAGACTTGAAAAAATACACGCTGGAATATGTTGTCTCAATCTGAGATAATGGACTATGGTATCCAAAAGTGTACCCACACTCGCTCAAATAAGAGATTAGCGGTGGCATTTTCTTGATACTCTTCTTGCATATTACCATGATGGCCATGTTAGAGAATCTGTCGATGGCCACAAAAACACAATCATTGTCTTTCTTAGCAAAAGGAAGGCCAGACATGTAATCCATGGAGACAGATAACCAATGCCTGCTAGGAGTAGGTAGACGAGTATACAAGCGTTGCTTACTGATGGTTGGTTTGGAAATGGCGTAGGCGGCACAAGATCTAATGTAATTCCCAACATCCTAACGAAGCTTCAGCTAATAAAAATAATTCTGCAATACCGCCACGGTTTTCTCTACTTCGAAATGTCCAGCGACTCGACTGTAGTGTGCCTCCCAAAGGAACACAGATGTCTCCGATGTTTGAAGTATTATAGGTTGGATTTTTGTAAATCATAGCTTTGGAGCTAGTGTACATTTTTCAGTAATATAAAAGATAGTTTCAGTTATTATCTTTGGATTCTTATGGTATGTTTCTGTGATAATGTTTTCTTTGTTATTTCTTTTCCTACCATCTCTATGCTTTTCTTGTGATCATATCATGAGTTTTAAACATAATTCATAGGTTATATGTTATGTTTTTTTGAGATTTTCATGCTAGTGTTCTTTCTTCTTGATGAATGATTTCATGGTTACATGCTCATTCTAATCTTCAATCTTTTCATCTCTGCACCACCCCGACAACTTATTTCTGTCACTGATCATGCCTACCTTTCCCCATTATATCTCTACAATTGATCATTGCAAACCTTAGCCTAGTTCCTAGTTTTATGAGCTTCATCCATCAAACTCTAAAATCAAACACCATTGAGTTGAATATCTAGCCTAACATCTGAATTCCCTCTATGGTAATTTCATTGGCTGTGAGATTCATGAAAGAGCCCTCTCTGATTTGGTAGGGCTAGCTGGCAAGTCTAACGATTGATTTGAGATCACCTCCTTAGCTTCCTTTCTGAGCCTTGGGACACTGAGGAGTGCTAACATAATCCATGGAGATAGATTCCCAAGGCCAGCTAGGAGTAGGTAGAGGAGTATATAGGCCTTTCTTCTTTATGGTTGGTTTGGCAATGACACAAGCGGCGAAGGATCTAATGTACTTCCCAACATCCTAACAAATTTTTGGCCAATAAAAATACTTCTACAATATTGCCACTATTTTCTCTACCTCGAAATGTCTACCGACTGGACTATAGTGTGCCCCCAAATCATCTTGCACACTCACTTGAAGGAACACAAATGTGTCCTAGGTGGCATAACAGTGCATCGTAAAGGTCAAAATTTGGAACTTGCTTCCCTTCCAAGAGTGTCTAGTATAGGATGTCGAATTCTGAATCGCTCTTGTAAATATGTGGCCACCTTGATCTCCCGTATCCACATGAGTCAAGCACAGTGATCAATGCCATGATCGGTGGTTGGCTGAGGAAATCAACGAAGGTATTGGTGTTTCCCTTCTTATAATTAATGTTCAAATGGAACTGTTGTACATAGGTGGACCATTTCTTATGACGATCGTTCTGCAACTTCCCTTGTGTTTATATGAACTGTAGAGGTTGATGGTCTGTGTGGATCACTGTTTCCTTCCCCAGAATGTAATGCTTCCATTCACGGCAGGCGTGCATAATGGAATACATTTCTTTATCATAAGTGGGGTAATTTCAGACTGTGTCTGAAAGTATCTCACTATGGTAAGATACTGGATTCCCATGTTGAGTAAGAAATGCACTAATAGCATAGTCAAAGGAATCTATCTCAATCTCAAATGGTTGTTGCAGGTATGGTAATGTGAGAACTGGTGCAAAACATAGGCAATTTTTCTACTCGGAGAACATTTTTGTTGGGTTTTCAACCAAAAACACTTTTCTTTCGCTCCACCCTTGGTGACTTGACTTAAAGGCCAAATGATATGAGAGAACCCCAACATGAACCTACATTAGAAATTGGCAGGACCCAAAACATTGTGGAGCTCTATTAGTGTGGTTGGGGCTAGCCAATCTCGAATGACTTGTAGCTTGGATGGGTCCACATGTACACCTTGCTCATCAATGATGTATCTCAGATATTGAACCTGGGTTAGGCCAAAGGTGCATTTCTCCAATTTAGCACACAACTTGTGTTGTCACAAAGTTTGAAGGACCTATCGAATATGGTGGAGGTGCTCTTCCCGACTGTGACTAAAGATCAAGATGTCACCTAAATACGCCACCACTAATGCATTGATGAAGGGTCACAAGATGTTGTCCATTAGTCTCATGAAGGTTGCAGGGGTGTTCGTCAGTCTAAATGTCATGACCAAACATTCAAAAAGGCCCTCCTTTGATTTTAAGGTAGTCTTCCAAACATCGGAGGGTTCGATAGGAACCTCATGATAACCTAACTTCAAGTCAATATTGTTGAAATATTTGGCCCCTTTGAGTTGGTCCAAAAGGTCATCAATCTGCAGGATTTGGTACCTACTCCAGAGAGTTATCTTGTTTAGCTCCTGATAGTCAATACAGAGCCTCTAGGTCCCATCCTTCTTCTGTACTAATACTCTTGAAAATGGCAACAAGAAATGCGTAAAATAGCACTGCTAAAAATAACAGTTTGGGTACTAGTGCTGGATTGGGCAACAGGAAATGAAAAATGGAAGTGCTAAAAATAGAAGTTCTATTTTTAGCAGTTCAGTGTGGATTCCTATTTTAGTTAGTCCCTGGACTAGAAATAGGAAGTAAAATTCAAATTTGATATTAACAACAGTTTGAAAATTAATTAATTAATTCATCTTGAGTTAATTAGTTAAGGAAAATCAAACATGAAGTCTATGTGAGGACATGCAACAATTTATCTATTAATTGAGGAATTTACCCATCAGTTAAAGAGATAAGGATGAGTTTTAATTTGAGTATTAATTAGTTGGCTCAGTTAACTGAGTCAAGTCCAGTTATATTTGATTTAAATAGTTTGTTTAAATTAAGTAAGTTCAGTTAGTTAATGCATGCTTGCATATAACTGCTGCACTTCAGATAATTGAAGATTCTCTCATGAATAACGCACGCATGTCAGTTCAGACAGAGACCCAGTTGAGATCAAATAAGGGACAATGTAGTATTAGTTTGATTGATTTTTCCTATGAAGGAAAATCATCCAAGTAGAACGATCAAGGTTCCTTGAGGATTGTGCAGTTTTACAGGGTGTGAGATCAGAGTTACACTTGGTAATAGGAGGATCACCTAGGAAAAACAATGCAAGGAAATAGGAGGCTTGGAGGGCAGAGGAGAAGGCTTAGGAGAAGTCTTGATTTCCTGTGAACATCAAGGAGGATTGCACTGAGAGCTGGCTAGCTATGAGAGCTAAGGGTTTGTGTAATCTTGATGTATTTCCACCTTCATCTGTGAGGATTGTACTGAGAGCTGGCTAGTTGTGTGAGAGCTAAGACTTTGTATAAATCCTATGTATGATAATACAGAGAGTGGGGTTTTAGGTTGAGGCTTTCCCTGGATTATATTTTTGTGTTATGTGTGATTGCTTTCTCTTCTCAGTTATATGTGTTCTTATTGATGTTGCTCATGTTTGATTAAGCTTCCGCTAAATTGGTTGTAGAAGTAGATCAAGTATTTTGCTTTAGTCTATTGCATTATCAAGTGATCTATAGGTGGGAATTTCCACATGGTATCAGGGCTAGCTGATTTGTAGAAAAATTCTACATGGTATCAGAGCAAAGGTGATCAAAGGAGAGAACCGTATACTGAGAGGAGATTTCAAAGTTTTGAGTTTTGGGCCGAGAGTTTGCAGAGCAGATCTGAAAATTTATGTACAAATTTTTTGATAAAAAAATAGCAGATTTGGATTCTTTGTGGAAAAATACCCAACTTCAAAAAAACAATCAGCTGAATCGGAGTTCGGATGAGGGAGATATCGCTGATTTAAAATCATCTCTTTTTTCAAAACATTTCGTGATGGCAAGAAAGTGGAAACATATTGGTGTGCTAGCCAAGAACTTGTATGCCACTTGAGGTACAAGATGCATGCAAAGCCTTGAGGAGCAAGGCAAAGGTTAGATACTTGGTGGTTGAGAGGGAGAGTACATAACCTCTCAACATGCAGCGCCAGACGAAGTCTCAGACAATTGTGGAGGAGCCACAATTGGTGAAGCAACTCCAGGAGGTTGTGGGGCAGCCACAACTGGGGAAGTCGAGAGGAGAAATAGTGGAGGGATCCACTCATGCAGAGACCTCCAGTAGGGGGAAATTTTGAGCCAGGTGGGCAGAGGGATCACATGCAACCATACCTCCAGGTAGGAGGTGGGGCGATGTGGAGTGATCGTCCCTAGGAGGAGGGGCGGGATCCTTGAGGTACCCAACCTCTTTGATTCAACTTTGCTACAGGAGCTTCGATGAGGAGTAGCAGGACTGACTGATTGGGTAGAGACAGATGCAGATGGAGTGGTAGAGAGAGCTACAGTGTAGGAGTCCCATGACTATGTAGAACTATGAGGCTGTGACGATGCGAGAGGCATAGGAGTGTTGCACCAGTGCAGGCTGGCACAAAGAGGTGTGCAACAGTGTGAGATGCATGGAGTGTTGTAGCAGCTCAGAGGTCAAAGAGGGAGCACTTGTCAGCAACAGGTATAGCTTCAGCATCAGAGTATGTTTCTAGCCTAATAGAGAGGTCAGTGGGAGTTTTTTTTTGTTCTGAGATTTACTGGAGCAACCACACTTGGTATGTTATGAAACCAGCTCAAGAAAATATAGAAAAGATAGATCAACGCCTTAGAATTCAGCCTCTTCGAGGGGGCAAC
>APFE031366716.1:587601-625869 GCA_000404065.3 Pinus taeda
ATTTATCTTAGCTTCTGTTAGCTTTTGTGAGGCTGACATTTTTTGCACTTGGTCTTGTAATTTTGATATATCATGTAACATTTCTTCCTCTTCTTCATGAGTCATGCTAGAGATTTCAGGTTCCTCACTAGATGTTTACATTTTCTTTCCTCGGGGCATCAGTTACCGATAATAATGCTCTACTAGCCCTTTGAATTCCTTCAAAATAAATTTTCAAACCAATCTTAAGCAAAAATTTAAAAAATTCTACACACCTTCTTTTTCTTTGTAGGAGCTCGATATTGCCTCTGATGTATCTCTGTACTTTCAGAACATCCAGTTCTAAAATTACAACCTGTGGTAGCCCTTTATGTCCTCTTTCCAATGCCACTAGTCTGATCCCAATTGGATTCTCCAATGAAGAGTTATGCCAAATCTCCCACAGTGACCTGATTATATACCTTTTCAAAAGAGCGAACTTGTATGAAGTGCCACGTGTCACTATTTGGACCTCTGGCTCTGAAAAATATCTAGAAGATACTATAGTCCATCCTCTTTCTGTACCTTTTAGCAAAATTTCAATCTGATGCTCAGAGAGAAAGTTATGATGATTTTCCCCAGGTCACATGTTTGGAATGTAATTCAGGAGTCTGCCAAAAGACCAACTTCCTCAGAACATATCTTCGTAAATGTACCACGAAAAGCTCTGAAATTTGGATCCGAACTACAGCGCGATGTCTTCTCAAATGGGTTTTTTTCCGACTTCTGAAGCATCACAGAAAAAAGTTATAGCGAAAATGCCACGATGACCTATTTGGAGCAGTGAAACCCTAGAACTTGGCTCTGATACCAAATGTTATGAAACCAGCTCAAGAAAAGATAGAAAATATAGATCAACACCTTAGAATTCAGCCTCTTCGAGGGGACAACCTCCTTTAATTTACATAAATGAACAATTCTTGGATGATACAAATGACAAAACCTCCTTTCTATATATAGGAGTCTAAGCAGTCACAATATAACCCAGCCAACCTAACAATAATAATATAAAGCCACAAAAATAACAATAGAGGGATTCTATGGGGCACAGTAATAACAATATGGGGGCAATAGGGGCACAACAATATTAATAAGGGGTACAAATACCATAGTAATGGGGTAATCACTAATATTATAGGGACCCAACATGGTAGAAGTGTTGCATGAAGAACATTCCAGAGGTATAGGATCGGGTTCAAGTTGAATGCCTTTCTTGTTGAGAGGGAGTGTTGAAAATTGCAACAAGAAATGCTAAAAATAGAAGTGCTAAAAATAGCACTACTAAAAATAGCAGTTTGGGTCCCAGTGCTGGATTGGGCAATAGGGAATGAAAAATGGAAGTGATAAAAATAGAAGTTCTATTTTTAGCAGTTCAGTGTGGATTCCTATTTTAGTCAGTCCTTGGACTAGAAATAGGAAGTAAAATTTGAATTATATTAACAACAGTTTGAAAATTAATTAATTAATTCATCTTGAGTTAATTAGTTAAGGAAAATCAAACATGAAGTCTATGTGAGGACATGCAACAATTTATCTATTAATTGAGGAATTTACCCATCAGTTAAAGAGATAAGGATGAGTTTTAATTTGAGTAGTAATTAGTTGGCTCAGTTAATTGAGTCAAGTCCAGTTATATTTGATTTAAACAATTTGTTTGAATTAAGTAAGTTTAGTTAGTTAATGCATGCTTGCATATAACTGCTGCACTTCAGATAACTGAAGATTCTCTCATGAACAACTCATGCATGTCAGTTCAGACAGAGACCCAGTTGAGATCAAAGAAGGGATAGTGTAGTATCAGTTGGGTGGATTTTTCCTATAAAGGAAAATCACCCAAGCATAAGGATCAAGGTTCCTTGATGATTGTGCAGTTTTATAGGGTGTGAGATCAGTGTGAGAGAACAGTGTTACACTTGGTAACAGGAGTATCACCTAGGAAACATTGTGCAAGGAAATAGGAGGCTTGGAGGGCAGAGGAGAAGGCTTAGGAGAAGTCTTTATTGCATGTGAGAATTTAGGAGGATTGCATTGAGAGTTGGCTAGCTGTGAGAGCTAAGGCTTTGTGTAATCTTGATGTATTTCCACCTTCATCTGTGAGAATTGTATTGAGAGCTGGCTAGCTATGTGAGAGCGAAGGCTTTGTATAAATCATATGTATGATAATACAAAGAGTGGGGTTTTAGGCTGAGGCTTTCCTCGAATTATATTTATGTGTTATGTGTGATTGCTTTCTCTTCTCAGTTATATGTGTTCTTATTGATGTTGTTCATGTTTGATTAAGCTTTCGCTAAATTGGTTGTAGAAGTAGATCAAGTATCTTGCTTTAGTATATTACATTATCAGGTGATCTATAGGTGGGAATTTCTACAAATACAACCGGGCTCCCACAATGTGATGAGCTTGGACTGATGTGACATTTCTACAATAGTTCCTAAATCTTCCTGTCGATCTCATCATTCTCTAGAATAGAGTGTCGATTGATTGGTCCATTGGGAACAATGCCCCCGGGGTCAGATCGATGGAGTGCTTGAACAGAAAGTGCAGAGGTATCCCTGTGGGTGGGGAAAAAATATCCCTGTACTCCTCCGCGACCTTGTCCATCTGTTTTTGTTGTGCAGAGGAGCCCTACCTGGAAGTTGTGGCCACAACCTTATTCTTGCCCTAGGGGCGAATCATAAGGAAAAATTATTTTCTAGTCTGGGAAATGATCTTACTATATTTCTTTGCAATGATCAAAGAGATGGCAGTAGGTGAGCCTACCTCCGGTATCATGTACAACTTATTAGCCATTGTAATAATCAAAGGGTGAGGTCTAGACTCATATACAACATGTCACTTCCACAAGCATGGCTTTCCTTACAAAACATCACAAACTTCAAGAGAAGTAATGTCACACAATACCTCATCCGTGAAGGGCTTGATGCTTTAGGGAAGGCGACACCACTCGCTGATGTGAAGATCTCGTCCTTGGTGAAGCCACCTGATGGTGTACGATTGTGGATGTGCAGTAGTCTTTAGGCCTAGATGCTTCATAACCTCTACTGAAATGAAGTTCTTTTGGCTCTTGTTGTCGACAATGAATTGTAGAGAAGAACTCTTCACCCACATCTGTGAGTGGAAGAGGCATTCCACCTCCTCTGGATCTTCATGATCAATCTTCTGGATCTTGATGGTGGCCATGTTGGAACTGGGATCTGCATCAATGATCTTCTTCCCATTGTCAGTTCCCTTATTAGGTTCTGATTTAGAGTTGGAACCCTTGTCTGATTCAGAAGCCTTTAGCTTGGCCACCAATGACTGCTTGGCCTGACACTTGCTTGTATTGTGAGTGGAGCTCTTATGGAACTCACACCATTTTCCCATGTCCTTCTTTGTATTTTTGGTGTTGTTTTCTTCTTGTGGCTTTGGCAGGTTGTCCTGGAGAGCCCCGCCTTGGCTTGGTCCTTTGTTCTGTGGTTTGGGGGCACATTTTCCTTGCCTTGGATTTGTAGATCCAAAGTCTTGCTACTTCTATTTAAAATTCTGCTAAATATTGAGAGCATACCGATATGTCATGACGAGCGAGAAAATGTCCACGAACTTCATCTCGTCCTAAATGTAGTTGTGTAGACAGTCACAGTACTTAAGCACCAAATGCCTTAGTATCCTTGATACCTAGCTTCGTGCGAAGGGTATGGAAAATATGTGTGAACTTTAGCACATCTTGGTCCCTTCCCTGCCATAGCATGGTCCACTTTATGTATTTGTCTTCATAGATCCCGACAGGGTAATATTTTTCCTTGAAGGCATCTCAGAAAGGATTCCAAGTGGTTATGGATGAAAACAACGAGGGTTCATTCTCATCCTTTTGTTCACAGTAGGTTTCCCACCTTTCCTTGATGTGTCGGGCAGTTTGTGAAGTGAAAAATTAATATTTTCCCTATTGGAAAAGTCATGAATTGAAAAAACAGATTTAACCATTTATCTACAACGTCTTCATCTATCGAGCCTTCAAATATGGGAATATCGAAGTTAAATTGTACCTTAAAAGGAGTGGCACCTCTAGAGTGGCTGTTGGATGAAGATGCATCGTCTATGGGTAGTTGTTGAAGGATCTCGACAAAGTTATCCATCGTCACGTCCCTCTCTCGCTCAAGGGCTTCCTCGAGCAACATTTTTAAAGGATCTCTTGCCCCCTTGTCTTTCTTTTCATTTTCCATGGGAGGTTGTTGGGTTTTGTGAGGTTGATCTTATAATGGTTCAACTAGATGAAGCCCTAACTCCTTATACCCTAACCTCATTGGGGAGATGCAAACAAAAATAGAGAAAGAGAAGAGTGCCTTGATACCACTAATTCGAACTTAAACCTGAATGAAACAACTTACATATATAATCATACACACAAGAATGTAGCAGAAAAACACTTCATTTCATTAATAGAAAAATATTGAACTATTCTTACAAACACAATGGAAATAAGATAGCTCAGGTGATGGTAGATTATCTCTAAGAAGAAATGTGATGGTTACATGCTTCTCGAGTGTGTTACAATGAGGCTGAAGGGCCTATTTATTATTGGAAAACATGAGAAAACCCTAAATAGCAAATCCCTAACCCCATGAGAGGTAACACCAAGAGTTTGTGGGTCCCATTAGGGTTAGTTGGGTAACCAATTTCCTGGGGTCGTACCTTGGTCATATTATCTCCATTTGGCGTGAACGATACCTTGTTGGAAAGGTCTCATTGAGTACTATAGGTTTCAACATAGGCCCTAACCTATGGCTATGGGTCTGCCACGGACCACAAAAAAATGTCGTTTAGAGGGTCAAAACTACTTCATAAGTTCAAGACCTGAAAAACTCCTAAAAATAGTAAATGTTGAAATGAACAAGGAAACATATGAAACTAATTGGGGATGTAGGTGGAATATATGGGTGGCCACCAATATCCACTTGGATCATTCCTCCCCTGTTAGGAAGAAATGGTCCCCATTGCATGCAGAGCCTCCATGAGGTGAGGAGTTTTCTGTTGAACCCGGTCCCTAGTGAACTACTTTCCCTCGTGAAGGAGTTGGCTTGCTTTGAAAACTTGATATAAATGTATCCTCTATTGGCTAGTATTCTTGATCTGTGTGTCTATGATCTGATCAGTTGTGGCCAATTCCATGCCGTCCAGGTTGAGCTTTTTTGGTGTGAGTTGTTCTGCAATTTCATATGTGTCCAACAATGGTGGAAAGTATGACCAAAGGCAATCTACATTGACCACTGGGTGAAGACCGAGGAATGATGGGATGCTGAGCTTGAAGACATTGTCACCGATGACCTTGGTGATGGTGTATAGCCCATATCGGAGCAGAAGAAGCTTGCGATGGGGTCCAACAAGGTGCTCCTTCGGCAAATGTAGCCAAATTTTGTAACCCACCTGTAACTTGTGCAACACTCGATGCTGATCATGGCACTACTTGTACTTAGAATTGGCTCTGTCCAATATAACCTAGACTTGTTGGCAGATGTGTTGAATACACTCAATGAAGTTGCTAGCCCATTCATCTTCGGACTGAACATGAGCCGAATAGACCTGAGTGGATGCAAATGGTAAGGCCAAATCAATGGTGCATTATAGCTCAAAACCCAGCTCTACATAAAAGGGTCTATGGCTTGTTGGGTTGGGGAGAGCTCTGCTGTAGCTGTGTTGGACATAGTGGAGACTTTCATCCCATGTGCATGGATTCTTTGAGTTGTAAATGCACAGAATATGTACGATCATCCTGTTGACAACCTCTATTTGGACATCAGTTTGGGGATGGAAAGTCGTGGACTTAGTAAGTTTTATATCCAGCATCGACTAGAGACTCGAGAAAAATTCACTCTGGAATCTACTGTCGCAATCTGAGACAATGGACTGTGGGATCCCAAAGTGTACCCACATTCCCAAGGCCAGCTAGGAGTAGGTAAAGGAGTATAAAAGCCTTGCTTCTTGATGGTTGGTTTGGAAATGGTGTAGGTGATGTAGGATCTAATGTACTTCCCAACATCCCGACGAAGCTTCAGCTAATAAAAATACTTTTGTAATACCGCCACTATTTACTCTTCTCAAAAATGTCCAGCAACTCGACTATAGTGAACCTCCCAAATAATCTTGGCATGCTCACTTAAAGGAACATAGATGTCTCTGATGTTCGAAGTATTGTAGGTTGGATGTTTGTAAATCATAAGTTTGGAGCTAGTGTACATTTTGCAGTAATATAATAGACAATTGTAGTAATTATTGTTGGATTCTTATGGTATGTTTCTGTGATTGTGTTTTCTCTAATATTTCTTTTCCTACCATCTCTATGTTTGTCTTGTGATCATCTCATGAGTTTTAAACAGAATTCATAGGTTATATGTTTTTTTGTTGTTGAGATTTTCATGCTAGTGTTCTTTCTTCTTGATGAATGAATTCATGGTTACATGCTCATTCTGATCTTATATATTTTCATCTCTGCACCACACCAACAACTTATTTCTGTCACTGATCATGCCTACCTTTCCCCATTATATATCTACAATTGATCATTAGAAACCTTAGCCTAGTTCCTAGTTCTATGAGCTTCATCCAGCAAACTCTAAAATCATACACCATTGAGCTAAATATCTAGCCTAACATTTGAATTCCCTCTACAGTGATTTCATTGGCTATGAGATACTTGAGAGAGCCCTCTCTAATTTGGTAGGGCTAGCTGGAAAGTCTAACAATTGATTTGAGGTCACCTCCTTGGCTTCCTTTCTGAGCCTTGGGACACTGAGGAGTGCGAACATAATCCATGGAGACAGATTCCCAAGGCCAGCTAGGAGTAGGTAGAGGAGTATATAGGCCTTGCTTATTTATGGTTGGTTTTGAAATGGAGTAGGCGGTGCAGGATATAATGTACTTCCCAACATCCTGACGAAGTTTCGGCCAATAAAAATACTTATGCAATACTGTCACTATTTTCTCTACTCCAAAATGTCTAGTGACCAGACTATAGTTCAACCCCCAAATAATCTTGTCATGCTCTCTTGAAGTAACATAGATGTGTCCCAGGTGGCATAACAGTGCATCCTAAAGGTGAAAATTTGGAACTTACTTTCCTTCTAGGAGTGTCTGGTATAGAATGTCGAATTCTGGATCGCTCTTGTAAAGATGTGGCCACCCAATGTCTCATGTCCACATGAGTCGAGCACAGTGATCAGTGCCATGATTAGTGGTCAGCTGAGGAAATCAACGAAGTTATTGGTGTTTCCCTTCCTATACTTAAAGCTCAAATGGAATCGTTGTAGATAGGTGGACCATTTCTGATGGCGATCGTTCTGCAACTTCCCTTGTGTCTGTATGAATTGTAGAGGTTGATGGTATGTGTGGATGACTATTTCCTTCCCCAGAATGTAATGCTTCCATTGATGGCAGGCCTGAAAAATGTAATACATTTCTTTGTCATAAGTGGGGTACTTTTAGACTGTGTCTGAAAGCATCTCACTGTGGTAAGCCACTGGTTTCCCATGCTGAGTAAAAGATGCACAAATAGCATAGTCGAAGGCATTTGTGTCAATCTCAAATGGTTGTTGCAGGTCTGGTAATGTGAGCACTGGTGCAGAACATAAGCAATTCTTCAACTTTGAGAACATTTTTCTTGGGTTTCTGAGCAAAAAAACTTTTCTTTTGCTCCACCCTTGGTGACTTGACTTAAAGGCCAAGTGATATGAGAGGACCCCAACATGAACCTACAGTAGAAATTGGCAAGACCCAAAACATTGCAGAGCTCTGTTAGAGTGGTTGGGGCTAGCCAATCCCGAATGACTTGTATCTTGGATGGGTCCACATATACACCTTTCTTATCAATGATGTATCTTAGATATTGAATCTAGGTTAGGCCAAAGGTGCACTTCTCCACTTTATAACACAACTTGTATTGTCGAATATGGTGGAGGTGCTCTTCCCAACTGTGGCTAAAGATCAAAATGTCATCTAAATATACCACCACGAATGCATTGGTGAAGGGTTGCAAGATGTCGTCCATCGGTCTCATGAAGGTTGCAGGGGCGTTCTTTAATTTGAATGACATGACCAGCCATTTGAAATGGCCCTCCTTGGATTTGAAGGCAGTCTTCCCAAAATCGGAGGGTTCGATAGGCACCTCATGATAACTTGGCTTCAACTCAATCTTGTTGAAATATTTGGCCCGTTTGAGCTCGTCCAAAAGGTCATCAATCTCCAGGATTCGGTACCTATTCCAGAGAGTGATCTTGTTCAACGCCCGATAGTCAATACAGAGCCTCTAGGTCCCAAATTCTTTTGTACTAATACAATCGGGCTCCCATAAGGTGATGTGCTTGGCCTGATGTGCCCTTTATACAATAGTAAACAAATTTTCCTGTTGATATCATCGTTCTCTAGAACAGAGCATTGATAGATCAGTCCATTGGGCATGGTGCCCCTGTGGTTAGATCGATGGAGTGCTTGACCAGAAAGTGTAGAGGTACCCCTATGGGTGAGGCAAAAATATCCCTGTACTCCTCCACGACCTTGTCCATCTATTTTTGTTGTGTAGAGGAGCCCTTCCTCGAAGTTGTGGCCACAACCTATTCTTTCCCCGAGGGCGAATCATAAGGAAAACAAATTTCCTGGTCTAGGAAATGGTCTTACTAGATTTCTTTGCAGTGATCTAAGAAATGACAGTAGGCCGGGCTACCTCCGGTATCATGTACAACTTATTAGCCATTGTAATAATCATAGAGCAAGGTCTAGACTCATATACAACATGTCGCTTCCACAAGTATGGCTCTCCTAACAATAAATCAAAAACTTCAAGAGGAGCAACATCACACAATACATCATTCATGAAGGGCTTGATGTTGAAGGGAAGGTGACACTACTAGCTGGCACGAAGATCTTGTCCTTGGTGAAGCCACCTAATGGTGTATGATTGTGGATGTGAAGTAGTATTTAGGCCTAGATGCTTCACAACCTTTGTTGAAATGAAGTTCTTTTGGTTCCCGTTGTCGACAATGAACTGCAACAGAGAACCCTTCACCCATATCTGTGAGTGGAAGAGGTGTTCCACCTCCTCTGGATCTTGGTGGTGGCCACGGTGGAACTGGGCTCTGCATCAATGATCTTCTTCCATTTTTCAGCTCCGTTATCGGGTTCTAATTCAGAGTTGGAACTTGTGTCTGATTTAGAATCCTTTAGCTCGTCCACCAATGACTGCTTGGGCCGACACTCACTTGTATTGTGAGTGGAGCTCTTATAGAACTCACACCATTTTCCCATGTCCTTCTTCATCTTCGTGGTTTTGTTCTTTTCTTGTGGCTTTGGCAGGTTGTCCTGGGTAACCCTGCCTTGGCTTGGTCCTTTGTTCTATGGTTTGGGGGCGCCTTTTCCTTGCTTTGGATTTGCAAATCCAAAGTCCTGCTACTTGTGTTTAAGCATCTTCTCCATCTTGAGAGCATACTGATACACCATGCCGAGCGAGGAAATGTCCAAGAACTCCATCTCGTCCTCGATGTAATTGTGTAGATAGTCACGGTACTTAAGCACCAAATGCGTCAGTATCCTTGATACCCAACAACATGTGAAGGGTATGGAAAATATTTGTGAACTTTGGCACATCTTGGTCCCTTCCCTGCCGTAACGTGGTCCATTTTATGCATTTGTCTTCATAGATCCCGACAGGGTAATACTGTTCCTTGAAGGCATCTCAGAAACGATTCCAAGTGGGTGTGGCTGAAAACAGTGAGGGTTCACTCACGTCTTTTTGTTCACAATAGGTTTTTCACCCATCCTTGATGTGTTGGGTGGTTTTGAGAAGTGAAAAAGTAATATTTTCCCTATTGGAAAAGTCATGAACTGAAAAATATCCTTCCAACAAATTTAACCATTTATCTACGGTGTCTATATATATCGAGTCTTCGAATATGGGAATATCAGAGTTAATTTGTACCTTAAAAGGAGTGGCACCTCTAGAGTGGCTACTAGATGAAGACGCATTGCCTGTCGGTAACCTTCAAAGGATCTGGGAAAAGTTATCCATCATCACTTCCCTCTTTTGCTCGAGGGCTTCCTCGAGCAACATTTTGAAAGGATATCTTGCCCCTTGTATTTATTTTCTTCTGCCATGGGAGGTCGTTGGGTTTTGCAAGGCTGATCTTGCAATTTTTCAACCAAATGAAGCCCTAACTCCTTATACCCTAACCTCATTGGGGACATGCAAACAAAAGTAGAGAAAGAGAATATCACTCTGATACCACTGAACCAAGCTTAAACCTAAATGCAACAGCTTACAGATATAATCATACACACAGGGATGCAACAAAAAAACACTTCATTTCATTAATAGAAAAATATTGAACTATGCTTACAAACACAATGGAAATAAGATAGCTCAGATAATGGTATATTATCTCTAAGAAGAGATGTGACAGTTACATGCCTCTCAACTATGTTACAATGAGGCTCAAGGGCCTATTTATTATTGGAAAACATGAGAAAACCCAAAAAAACCAAAACCCTAACCCCAGGAGAGGTAACACCAAGAGTTTGTGGGCCCCATTAGGGTTATTTGGGCAGCTAATTTCCTAGGGTCATAACTTGGTCATATTATCTCGGTTTGGCATGAACAATACCTTGTTTGAAAGGTCTCATTGAGTATTATAGGTTTCAACATAGGCCCTTGCCTATGGAAATGGGCCTACTACAGACTGTAAAAAAATGTTGTTTAGGGGGTCAAAACTACTCCAGAAGCTCAAGACCTGAAAAACTCCTAAAAATAGTAAATGTTGAAATTAACAAGGAAACATATGAAACTGACTGGGGAGTGTAAGTGGAATAGGCGAGTGGCCACCAAAATCCACTTGGATCATTCCTCCCCCCTCAGGAATTAATGGTCCCCATTGCATGCAGAGCCTCTATAAGGTGAGGAAATTTCTATTGAACCTAGTCCTTGGTGAACCACTTGCCCTGGTGAAGGAGTTGGCATGCGTTGAAAACTTGATATAAATGTATCCTCTATTAGCTAGTGTTCTTGATCTATGTGTCCATGATCTGATGAGCTTTGTTAGTGTGAGTTGTTCTGCAATTTCAGATGTGTCCAACAATGGTGGAAAGTATGGCCGAAGGAGATCTACATTGACCACTGGGTGAAGACCGAGGAATGATGGGATGTTGAGCTTGAAGGAATTATCATAGATGGCCTTGGTGATGGTGTATGGCCCATATCAGAGTGGGAGAAGCTTGCAGTGGGGTCCAACAAGGTGGTCCTTCGACAAATGTAGACAAACTTTGTCGCCCACCTAGAACTTTTGCGGCACTCGATGCTGATCATGGCACTGCTTGTACTTAGCATTAGCTCTGTCCAATATATCCTAGACCTATTGACGGATGTATTAGATATTCTCAATGAAGTTGTTAGCCCATTCAGATTTAGACTGAATGTGAGCCGAATTGACCTGAGTGGTTGTAAATGGTATTGCCACATCAATGGGTCATTATGGTTGAAGTCCCAGCCCTACCTGAAAGGGGTTGTGGCCTATTGGGTTGGGGAGATCTATGTTGTAGTTGTGTTGGACATAGGGGAGACTTTCATCCCATGCGTGTGGATTCTTTGAGTTGCACATGTGCAAAATGTGTACGATCATCCTATTTAAAACCTCTATTTGGCCATCAGTTTGGGGATGGAAAGTTGTGGACTTAGTAAGTTTTGTATCCAAAATTGACTGAAGACTTGACCAAAATGCACTCTGAAATTTTCTATCTTGATCTGAGACGATGGAATATGGGATCCCAAAGTGTACCCACACTCACTCAAAGAAAAGCTTAGTAGTGCCCTCTGCTGTGATACTCTTCTTACAGATCGCCATGATGGTCATCTTAGAGAATCTGTTGATAGCCACGAAAACACGATCGTTGTCTTTCTTGGTAGAAGGAAGGTATAACAGTAATCCATGGAGACAGATTCCCAATGTTGGCTAGGAGTAGGTAGAGGAGTATGCAAGCCTTGCTTCTTGATGGTTGGTTTGGAAATGGCTTAGGCAGTGTAAGATCTAATGTACTTCCCAACATCCTGATGAAGGTTCAACTAATAAAATACTTCTGCAATACTCCCATTGTTTTCTCTACTCTGAAATGTCCAGCGTATCAATTGTAGTGTGCCTCTCAAATCATCTTGGCACGCTTACTTAAAGGAACACAGATGTCTCTGATGTACGAAGTATTGTAGGTTGGATGTTTGTAAATCATAGCTTTGGAGCTAGTGTACATTTTGTAGTAATATAACAGACTGTTGCAGTTATTATCTTTGGATTCTTATGGTATGTTTCTATGACAGTGTTTTCTCTGATATTTATTTTCCTACCATCTCTATGCTTTTGTTGTGATCATCTCATGAGTTTTAAACATAATTCATAGGTTATATGTTCTGTTTTGTTGATATTTTCATGCTAGTGTTCTTTCTTCTTGATGAATAAAATCATGGTTACATGCTCATTCTGATCTTCTATCTTTTCATCTCTGCACCACCCTGACAATTTATTTCTGTCACTGATCATGCCTACCTTTCACCATTATATCTCTACAATTGATCATTAGAAACCTTAGCCTAGTTCCTAGTTCTATGAGCTTCATCCAACAAACTCTAAAATCAAACACCATTGAGATGAATATCTAGCCTAACATATGAATTTCCTCTACAATCATTTCATTGGCTATGAGATTCTTGAGAGAGCCCTCTCTGATTTGGTAGGGCTAGCTGGAAAGTCTAACGATTGATTTGAGGTCACCTCCTTGGCTTCATTTCTTAGCCTTGTGACACTTAGGAGTGCTAACATAATCCATGGAGACAGATTCCCAAGGCCAGCTAGGAGTAGGTAGAGGAGTATGCAAGCCTTGCTTCTTGATGGTTGGTTTGGAAATGGTGCAGGCGGCGCAAGATCTAATGTACTTCCCAACATCCTAACGAAGTTTCGGCCAATCAAAATACTTCTGCAATACTGCCACTATTTTCTCTACATGAAATGTCTAACGATCGGACTATAGTGCACCCCCACATCATCTTGGCACGCTCACTTGAAGGAATACAGATGTGTCCTAGGTGGTGTAACAGTGCATCCTGAAGGTGAAAATCTGGAACTTGCTTCCCTTCCAGGAGTGTCTGGTATAGGATGTTGAATTCTAGATCGCTCTTGTAAATATGTGGCCACCTCGATGTCTTGTGGCCACATGAGTCAAGCACAGTGATCAGTGCCATGACCGGTGGTCAGTTGAGGAAATCAACAAAGTTATTGGTTCTGCCCTTCTTATAATTAATGTTCAAGTGGAACTGTTGCACATAGGTGGACCATTTCTGATGGCGATCATTCTGTAACTTCCCTTGTGTTTGTGTGAACTGTAGAGGTCAATCGTCTGTGTGGACGACCGTTTCCTTAACCAGAATGCAATGCTTCCATTGATGGCAGGCCTGTACAATGGAATACAATTCTTTGTCATAAGTGAGGTACTTTTAGGCTGTATCTAAAAGTGTCTCACTATGGTAAGCCACTGGATGCCCATGTTGAGTAAGAAACACACCAATAACATAGTTGAAGGTATCTATCTCAATCTCAAATGGTTGTTGCAGGTCTGGTAATGTGATCACTGGTGCAGAACATAGGCGATTCTTAAACTTAGAGAACATTTTTGTTGGGTTTCTGACCAAAAAAAAATTTCTTTCACTCCACCCTTGGTGACTTGACTTAAAGGACAAGTGATATGAGAGAACCCCAACATGAACCTACAGTAGAGATTGGCAAGACCTAAAACGTTGTAAAGCTCTGTTAGAGTGGTTCGAGCTAGCCAATCCCGAATGACTTGTATCCTGGATGGGTCCACATGTACACCTTGCTCATCAATGATGTATCTCAGATATTGAACCTAGGTCAGTCCAAAGGTGCATTTCTCCAATTTAGCACACAACTTGTGTTATCGCAGGGTTAGAAGGACCTATCGAATATGGTGGAGGTGCTCTTCCCAACTGTGGCTAAATATCAAGATGTCATCTAAATACGCCACCATGAATGCATTGGTGAAGGGTCGCAGGATGTCATCCATCAGTCTCATGAAGGTTGCAGGGGCATTCGTCAATCTAAATAGCATGATCAACCATTCGAAAATGCCCTCCTTGGATTTGAAGGTAGTCTTCCAAACATCGGAGGGTGTGATAGGCACCTCATGATAACCTGACTTCAACTCAATCTTGTTGAAATACTTGGACCCTTGAGCTGGTCCAAAAGGTCATCAATCCATGGGATTGGGTACCTATTCTGGACCATTATCTTGTTCAATGCCCGGTAGTCAATACAGAGCCTCTATGTCTCATCCATCTTTTGTACCAATACAGTCGGGCTCCCACAATGTGATGAGCTTTGCGTGATGTGCCCTTTCTACTATAGTTCCTGAATCTGCCTCTTGATCTCATCGTTATCTAGAACAGAGCATTAATAGATCTGTTTGTTAAGTAGCAACACCCTTAGGGTCAGATCGATGGAGTGCTTGAAGTGACAGTGCAGAGGTATCCATGTGGGTGAGGCGAAAATATCACTGTCCTCATCCACAACCTTGCCCATATTTTGTTGTTGTGCAGAGGAGCCCTACCTAGAATTTGTGGCCAAAACCTTCTTCTTTCCCCGGGGGTGAATCTTAAGGAAAACAAATTTCCTGGTCTGGGAAATGATCTTACTGCATTTCTTTGTAGTGATCAAAGAGATGGAGGTAGGCAGCGCTACCTCTAGTATCCTATACAACTTCATAGCCAAAGTAATAATCATAGAGCGAGGTATAAACTTATGTACAACATGTCATTTCCACAAGTATGGGTGTCCTAACAATATATCACAAACTTCAAGTGGAACAACGTCACACAGTAAGTCATCCGTGAAGGGCTTGATGTTGTAGGGAAGGAAGCACTGCTGGCTAACGCGAAGATCTCATCCTTGGTGAAGCCACCCGATGGTGTACGACTATGGATGTGAAGTAGTCTTTAGGTCCAGCTGCTTCATGAACTCTGCTGAAATGAGGTTCTTATGGCTCCCACTGTTAACAATGAACTGCATCGGAGAACCCTTCATCCACATCTGTAAGTGGAAGAGGCGTTCCCCCTCCTCTGGATATTCAGGCTCAATCTTATGGATCTTGGTGGTGGCCATAGTGGCAATGGGCTCTACATCAATGATCAACTTCCCTTTATCAGTTCCCTTATCGGATTTGATTCAGAGTTGGAACCTACGTCTGATTTGGAAGCCTTTAGCTTAGCTACTGGTGATTTCTTGGCTCGAAACTCACTTGTATTATGAGTGGAGCTCTTATGGAATTCACACCATTTTCATGTGTCCTTCTTCGTCTTCATGGTGTTGTTCTTTTATTACGGCTTCGACAGGTTGTCCTGGGTAGCCCCGCCTTGGCTTGTACCTTTGTTATATGGTTTGGGGGTGCCTTTTCCTTGCTTTGGATTTGCAGATTCAAAGTCTTGCTTATTCTATTTAAACTTAACAATCTTGATAGTGTACCGATAGGTCGTTCCGAGCAAGGAAATGTCTGAGAACTCCATCTCGTCCCAGATGTACTTGTGTAGAAAGCCACATTTCTTTAGCACCAAATTTTGCTTAGTATCCTTGATACCCATTGTCATGTGAAGGGTACTAAAAATATTTGTGAACTCTCGCACTTCTTGGTCCCTTCCCTGTCATAGCATGGTCCACTTTATGTATTTGTCTTCATAGCTCCCGAAAAGGTAATATTGTTCCTTGATGGCATATCGAAAAGAATTCCAAGTGTGTGCAGCTGAAAATAGTGAGGGTTCACTCTTGTCCTTTTTTCGCTGTAGGTTTCCCACCATTCCATAACGTGTGGGCAGCTTTGAGAAGTGAAAAAAGTAATATTTTCCCATTGGAAAAGTCATGAACTGAAAAATATCCTTCCAATAGTTTTAACCATTTATCTACAATGTCTACATCTTTCAAGCCTTCAAATATGGGAATATCGAAGTTAACTTGTACCTTAAAAGGAGTGGTGCCTCCATAGTGGCTGTTGGATGAAGATGCATTGCCTATGGGTAGTCGTCAAAGGATCTGGGCAAAGTTATCCATCATTGTGTCCCTCTATCACTCGAGGGCTTCCTTGAGCAACATTTTGAAATGATATCCTGCCCCTTCATCTTTATTTTATTCCACCATGGAAGGTTGTCAGGTTTTGTGAGGCTGATCTTGCAATGGTTCAACCAGATCAATCCCTAACTCCTTATACCCTGACCTTGTTTGGGACATGCAAAGAAAAAGGAAATAAAGAGCAAACTGCTCTGATACCACTGATTCAAACTTAAATAGGAACACAAATACTTACATATATAATCATAAACACATGGATGCAGTAGAAAAACACTTCATTTCATTAATAGAGAAATACTAAATTATGCTTACAAGCAGAATGGAAATAAGATAGCTCAGGTGATGGTAGCTTATCTCTGAGAAGAGATGTGACAACTACATGCCTCTCAATTGTTTTACAATGAGGCTCAAGGGCATATTTATTACTCGAAAACATGATAAGACCCTAAAAAACCAAAACCCTAACCCTGGGAGATGTAAGACCAAGAGTTTGTGGGGCCCATTAGGGTTAGTTGGGCAGCCAACTTCCTAGGGTCATAACTTGGTCATATTATCTCCGTTTTGCACATATGATACCTTGTTGGAAAGGTCTCACCGAGTACTACAGGTTTCATTGAAGGCTCCTACCTATAGATATGGACCTGCCATGAACCCCAAAAAAACGTTGTTTATAGGGTCAAAACGGCTCTCGAAGTTCAAGACCCCAAAACTGCTAAAAATAGTAAATGGTAAAATGAACAAGGAAATAGATGAAACTGACTGGGGGGTCTAGGTGGAATAGGCGGGTGGCCACCAATATCCACCTGGACCATTCCTTCCCCCCTTAGGAAGTAATGGTCCCCATTGCATGCATAGCCTCCATGAGGTGAGGAAATTTCTGTTGAACCTGTTCCTTGGTGAACCACTTGCCCTAGTGAAGGAGTTGGCTTGCTTTGAAGACTCAATATAATTGTATCCTATGTTGGCAAGTGTTCTTGATCTATGTTTCCATGCTATGATCATATGTGGTTTGTTACATGTAGTCTGGATTGAGCTTTGTTGGTGTGAGTTGTTCTGCAATGTTAAATGTGTCCAACAATGGTGGAAAATATCGTCGAAGGCAATATACATTGAACATTGGGTGAAGACCAAGGAATGGAGGGATGTTGAGCTCGAAGGAATTGTCACCAAAAAACTTGGTGATGTTTTATGGCCCATATCGAAGTTGGTGAAACTTGTGGTGGGGTCCATCAAGGCACTACTTCTGCAAATGTAGCCAAATTTTATCGCCCACCTGGAACTTGTGCGGCACTCGATGCTGATCATGACGTTGCTTGTACTTAGCATTGGCTCTGTCCAATATATCATGGACTATTGGTGGATGTGTTGAATGCATTCAATGAAGTTGTTAGCCCTTTCAACTTCAGATTGAGCATGAGCTTAATCGACCTGAGTGGCTACAGAAGGTATGGCCACACCAATGGGGAATAATAGCTTAAATCCCAGCCCTACCTGAAAGGGGTTGTGGTATGTTGAGTTGTGGAGAGCTCTATTGTAGCCGTGTTGGAAATATGGGAGACTTTCATCCCATGTGCATGGATTCTTCGAGTTGTACATGCGCAGAATGTGTACGATCATCCTGTTGACAACCTCTATTTGGCCATCAGTTTGGGGATGGAAATTCATGGAATTAGTAAGTTTTGTATCCAACATCGACAAGAGACTTGACCAAAATGCACTTAGGAATATTTTGTCCAAATATAAGACAATGAACTGTGGGATACCAAAGTGTACCCACACTCACTCAAAGAAGAGTTTAACGATGGTCTCTGTTATGATACTCTTCTTGCAAGCCACCATGATGGCCATCGTAAAGAATCTATTGATGACCACGAAAATGCAATCGTTTTCGTGCTTAGTAGAAGGAAGGCTTGACATGTAATCCATGGAGACAGATTCCCAAGGCTAGCTAGGAGTAGTTAGATGAGTATACATGCCTTGCTTCTAATTTACTTCCCAACATCCTGATTAAGGTTCGGCCAATAAAAATACTTATGCAATACCTCCATTGTTTTCTTACTCTAAAAGTTCCAATGACCTGATTGTAGTGTGCCTCCCAAATCATCTTGGCATGCTCACTTGAAGGAACACAAATGTGTCTCAGGTGGCATAACAGTGCATCTTTAAGGTGAAAATCTGGAACTTTCTTCCCTTCTAGGAGTGTTTGGTATATGTTGCCTAATTCTGGATCACTCTTTTAAGATGTGGCCACACCGATGTCTCGTGGCCGTCGATCACAATGATTAGCACCATAACTAGTGGTCAGTTGAGGCAATCAGTGATGTTATTATTGTTTCCCTTCTTATACTTAATGTTCAAATGGAACTGTTACAGATAGGTGGACCATTTATGATGGCGATTGTTTTGCAACTTCCCTTGTGTTTGTATGAACTATAGAGGTTGGTGATCTGTGTGGGTGACTGTTTCCTTCCCCATAATGTAATGCTTCCATTGATGACAAAGCTCCACAATGGAATACATTTCTTTTTTGTAAGTGGGGTACTTTCGAACTATGTCTGAAAGTGTCTCACTATGGTAAGCTGCTGGATGCCCATGTTGAGTAAGAACTGCACCAATAGCATAGTCGGAGGCATCTTCTTCAATCTCAAATGGGATTTGCAGGTTTGGTAATGTGAGCACTAGTGCAGAAAAGAGGTGATTCTTGAACTTGGAGAATGCTTTTTGTTGGTTTTCCTAACAAAAAAAAATTGATTTTTCTCCACACTTGGTGACTTGACTTAAAGGCCAAGTGATATAAGAGAACCCCAACATGAACCTAAGGTATAAATTGGCAAGACCCAAAAAGATGTTGAGCTCTGTTAGAGTGGTTGGGGCTAGCCAATCCCGAATGACTTGTATCTTGGATGGATCCACATGTACACCCTGATCATCAATGATGTGTCCAAGATATTGAACCTGGGTCAAGCCAAAGGTGCATTTCTCCAAGTTATCACACCTCTTGTGTTGTCATAGGGTTTGAAGGACCTCTCGAATATGGTGGAGGTGCTCTTCCAAATTTGGTTGAAGATCAAGATGTCATCTAAATACACCACCACAAATGCATTGGTGAAGGGTCGCAAGATGTCTTCCATCAGTCTCATGAAGGTTGCATGGTCATTCATCAATATAAATGGCATGACCAACCATTCGAAAAGTCCCACCTTGAAGTTGAGGGTAGTCTTCCACACATCAAAGGGTTCAATAGGCACCTAGTGATAACCTGACTTCAAGTCAATATTGCTGAAATATTTGGCCCCTTTGAGCTGTTCCAAAAGGTCATCAATCCATGGGATTGGGTACCTATTCCGGACAGTGAAATTTTTCAGTACCCAATAGTCAATACAGAGTCTCCAAGTCCCATCCTTCTTTTGTACTAATAAAATCGGTCTCCCACAAGGTGATGAGCTTGGCCTAATGTGCCCTTTATACAATAGTTCTTGAATTTGCCTCTTGATATCATCATTCTCCATAACAAAGCATCAATAGATCGGTCCATTGGGCACTGGACCCCCTAGGGTCAGATTGATGGAGTGCTTGACCTGACAGTGCATATGTATGCATGTGGGTGAGGCGAAAATATCCCTGTACTCCTCCATGACCTTGTCCATCTGTTGTTTTTGTTCAGAGGAGCCATGCCTGGAAGCTGTGGCCACAACCTTCTTCTTGCCTGGGGGGTGAATCATAAAGAAAAAAAATTTCCTAGTCTGGGAAATGATCTTACTACATTTCTTTGCAGTGATCAAAGAGATGGCGGTAGGTGGGGCTACCAACGGTATCCTGTACAACTTATTAGCCAAAGTAATAATTATAGAGCGAGGTCTAAACTCAGATACAACATGTCACTTCCACAAGTATGGTTGTCCTAATAATACATCAGAAACTTAAAGAGGAGCAATGTCACACAGTACCTCATCTGTGAAGGGCTTGATGTTATAGGGAAGGCGACATTGTTGGCTGACATGAAGATCTCATCTTTGGTGAAGCCACCCGATGGTGTACAACTGTGGTTGTGTTGTAGTCTTCCTAGCTGCTTCAAGACCTATTTTGAAATGAGGTTCATTTGGCTCCTGTTTTTGACAATGAACTGTAGCAGAGAACCCTTCACCCACATCTATGATTGGATGAGGCATTCTCCCTCCTCTAGATCTTCAGTCTCAATATTCTGGATCTTGGTGGTGGCCACGGTGGTACTAGGATCCGTAACAATGATATACTTACCTTTGTTAGTTCCCTTATCGAGTTATGATTCAGAGTCAGAACCTACGCCTGATTTGGAAGCCTCATCTCGGCCACCAGTGACTACTTGGCTTGACATTCACTTGTATTGTGAGTGGAGCTCTTATGGAACTCACAACATTTTATTGTGTCCTTCTTCATCTTCGTGGTGTTGTTCTTTGTTTGCGGCTTCGACGGGTTGTCCTGGGTAGCCCCGCCTTGGCTTTGTCCTTTGTTCTGTGATTTGGGGGTGCCTTTTCCTTTCTTTGGATTTGCAGATCCAAAGTCCCACCTCTTTTGTTTAAACTTTTGCTCAATCTTGACAACATATTGTTACGTTGTGCTAAGTGAGTAAATGTCCAGGAACTCCATCGCATCCTAGATGTACTTGTGTAGACATCTGCGGTACTTGAGCACCAAATTCCACTCAGTATCCTTCATACCCAGCTTCGTGCGAAGTGTATAGAAAATATTTATGAACTCTGGCACATCTTGGTCCCTTCCATGTCGTAACATGGTTCACTTTATGTATTTATCTTCATAGCTCCTGATAGGGTAATATTTTTCCATGATGGCATCTCAAAAATAATTCCAAGTGGGTGCAATTGAAAACAACGAGGGTTCACTCTTGTCCTTTTGTTCACAGTAGGTTTCCCACCAATCCTTGATGTGTGGAGCGGCTTTGAGATGTGAAAAAGTAAGCTTTTCCCGATTGGAAAAGTCATGAACTTAAAAATATCCTTCCAATAGATTTAACCATTTATATATAGCGTCTGCATCTATCAAGCCTTCGAATATGGGAATATCGAAGTTAACTTGTACCTCAAAAGGAGTGGCTCCTCTAGAGAAGTTGTTGGACGAAGATTCATCACTTGAGGGTAGTCATCAAAGGATATGGGCAAAGCTATCCATCATCACGTCCCTCTATCACTTGAGGGCTTCCTCCAACAACATTTTGAAAGGATCTCCAGCCCCCTCGTCTTTCTTTTCTTCCACCATGGGAGATCGTCGGGTTTTTCGAGGCTGATATTGCAATGGTTCAACTAGATCAAGCCCTAACACCTTATACCTTGACCTCATTGGGGACATGCAAAGAAAATTAGAGAAAGAGCAGACCATTGTGATATCATGGATACAAAATTAAATAGGAACGCAACAACATACAGATATGATCATAAACACAAGGATGCAGTAGAAAAACACTTCATTTCATTAATAGAAAAATATTGAACTATGCTTACAAACATAATGGAAATAAGATAGCTCGAGCGATGGTAGCTTATCTCTAAGAAGAGATGTGGCGGCTACATGCCTCTCAACTATTTTACAATGAGTTGCAAGGGCCTATTTATTATTGGAAAACATGAGAAACCCCTAAACAAGCAAAACCCTAACCCCAAGAGATGTAACACCAAGAGTTTGTGTGCCCCGTTGGGGTTAGTTTGGCAGCCAACTTCTCGGGGTCGTAACTTGGTCATATTATCTTTGTTTGGCATGTACGATACCTTTATGGAAATGTCTCATCGAGTATTATGGGTTTCACTGCACACTCTTGCCTATGACTATGGGCTTGCCACGGACCCCAAAAAAATGTCGTTTATGGGGTCAAAACTACTTCGAAAGTTTAGGACCCAAAAAATTGCTAAAAATAGTAAATTCAGAAATGAACAAGGAAAAAGATGAAACTAACTAGGGGGTCTAGGTGGAATAGGCGAGTGGACACCAATATCCACCTAGATCAATGTCAACAAATGTGATAGCTTCCAAAGAATAGGAAAGCCTATTCCATCAGATGAGATGCCTCTTCAACCACAAGTACTTGTAGAGCCATTTGAAAAATGGGATCTAGATTTTATTGGTCCAATAAATCCTCCATCTAGACAAAAAAGGTATATACTTGTTGTACAAATTATGTTACAAATGGGTATAACCTAAACCACTTCCATTTGCAACTGAAAATGTTGTAGTTACATTTCTTTTTGAGGATATTTTTACTCGTTTGGGTGTCCCAAGAGAAATTGTGATGGATCAATGTACTCAATTCACATCCAATTTGGTGCATAAATTAATGGAGCAATACCCTACTCCATATCATCCACGAGACAACGGGCAAGTGGAAGCCACCAATAATGTACTTGAAGCAATTATAACCAAGACCGTGTTAATTTTTCTTAGGGCTATATTTTTCTTTACTTTGATAAATGCATTTCTTCATTTACACATTAAATCCACCAAAAAACATCATAAAATTATTCAGATTTACATCATTATTCAACACCATATGCAACTATGTAGAGAGAACAATATCATCATTATCAATGCAATGGAACATAAAGGAACAATAGAAGAAAAGCATTCATACATAGAGATACTATGATTAATCAAAGACTAGGGCAAAACCCACTATGGGGAAATCCCTTTCAATTTTTTCTTCTTATTATATTGTCATTGAATGATTTAGAAAAAGAGAGTACACCGATCCATACAACTATCCAGAAAAAATAAACTAAACAACATCCATGAAATGAACCCAACAATGCTCATACTCAAAACCCTAATTCAGAATATTGTAATGAACTATCATTTTTTGCAGTCAACGAGCAAAAACTTTGGACAAATGAAATTTAAACCTTTAGGTCTCGGTCACATGGAGGAGGAGTCATGTGTGCGACTGAGAAGTTCCAGTTTCTCCCTTGAGCCTATAAGCTAGTAACTACAGCTGAAAGTATCCTTTTTCAAGCCAACAACTGTAATCCAAAACCCTAGTTTCCAGTCGCATGGAGGACGAGTTGTGTGAGAGACTAAAAATCTTCAATCAAATGGATGAGCTGGCTAGTGAGAGACTGTAGTCAATATCTCTCTGTGTCATTCTTGTGACTGAGGCCCAAAACCCTAAAACATAATTGTCAACTTTAGACCTTGCAATTTATCCTTTGTGCGAACCAATTCTCTGTTGATGTGCCACAGACTTGTGCGAGCCAAAACAAAGAAGAGAATAGAAGAATTTATCATGATGACATACAAATGAGGTTGAGGTCACTTTTATTTATAGCCTTCCAAGGGTGTCCAATTTCCGTTAGGATTGACTTGAACAAATATTCACATGTGTACTTATAATTCAAAAATACCCTTTCCCTTGTCCAAATTTGATGATCTTGAAAAGAGGAATTCAATGCAATACTTATCGCCATGAAATGCGTTGTCCAAAGTGGAATTTTTTTCCTAGTTTCTAATTTTATTACTCCCTCTCAACTAGGGAGAATTCCACCTACATCATGTCATGTGTATCTTGTCATCAATTCATATCCAATCTCAAGTATCTCATCATTATGTATCATCATTGTTCATATCGATTCATCTCTTTCTTATTATTGCTTATCTCTTGATTGTCCCTTCTCATATGATGAACATTCTTAAATCTAAAAGAAGAATAATTTGACATTAGAGGGGAGCTTAAGATACCACCCTCTATTCATCGGGGAGTCACTGCTACCACCTGAAATCAATGGCAACAAGGAGCCCAATGCTACCACCCAAGAAACATCAATGGGGAGCCAGATCTACGACCTGCATAAACATCAAAGAGCACATCTCAACATGAAACCTCATGGGGGAGAGAAAAATCCACAACCCCATATCGAGCAATAGGTGATATAGGGGAGCACATCTCAACCCATCCAATTGCCTATTGATCTTTCCAACAATGACCCTCAAGAGTCATGTGGTAGAACACTTGCCTCATAATATGAGCTTGGGTTAGATACCTGACTTACCAAAAGGTAAGGATCACACGCCCCAAGCCACCTCAACCCGTTGTCTAGACGGGGAGGGACAATCCCAATAAGCTTGACTTATGGGTATGATTCCAACTAGGGTATACTATGCAAAGACCCAAATAGGGGAGAAACATCTCCAACCCTATGGGTAACAAATAGGGGTGATACCCTATTTTCCAAAGATCCCTAAAACTCAAGATCCCTCTATCTCAACTCCAGACCCTGGGAGCTCAAACAGGGGGAAGAGCTAGCTAAGTGTCCTCTATCAACAATGCTCTTTGTAGATCAGCAACATACCATCGTGCTCATATCTGATAATCATCATGTCTAAATAGATTCTTTCTCCTGTTCATATAGGACGTCAAATCAAATATTATAGTGGAACAAAAATATACATATCACAAAAAGGATACCATAGTCATCCTCCCTCTCACGGAGGTAGCAACCACAAGCCTAATCTTGTCTCATACAGTAGCACTAGCTAAAGATATCTTCTAATTGGATCCCACTCATTATTATCACAATATATCCATGTCATATCCAGAACCTTCTCAAATGGCTCTCCAAAGATCTTCTTTATCCTACTTCATAGCTAGCCATGCATAACATATATGTTTATGGATGGGTGTTCAAATGGAACATTAATGCTTCAATCAACTGCCAGTTTCCAAGTCAAGTTCAACAATCTTTCTTCGTAACTTCTTAAAATTAAATTGAAGTGTCCAAGGATTTGCATATCCATTTTCCAAAAACTCTTCAATAGATTCACAATATAGATTTTATTTTCCAAGATTCAAAAATTGATTCATCATGCCATGATTCATTATTTCTAGTTTCAGAAGCCAACTCCCTCTTACTTTAATCATCAACGACTCATTTCCTATCAAGAATGGACCTTCAGTATATAAAACCAAAATCAAAATCATCAAAATCATTGTATCAAATTCTTTGGACCAGATGACAAGTAGAGCTCATATCCAAATATCAAGTTATGTATTCATCTATTGTCATGCCAACAAATGTCATTTACCAAGAAATATTAAACCAAACTTCATCAATTCATCCTCATGATCATAATATAAATCAGTTATGTCACTAGATGAAAATTCATAAATCATGCAGGTTCCATCCATTTATTGTGAGATTACTTCATATTAAATCATAATTGTTTATATTGAGGTCAATACAAAACCATTATTGAATACCAATAATAGTCACTGAAATTTAATATGCTTCCATAACATTGTCATCAAGGAAACTCATCATATATCATGTCAAAACCCTAATTTGTTATCACAATGAGATCTACATCCCAAAACATATCTCAACAACAAGTGAAATTTCTAAATCATTAATCATCCAAGCCAATATTCTCACTAAGTCGAATATTTGTCAAACCCTTGCAATTGTTATTAAATATTGGCATACACCAACTTCAATGGTTAAGTCCTAATGACATATTGATATGCCTATTTTGGTCACCTACAAACACAAGTTTATTCAATACATTCACATTCTCTATAGTAAGTCAAACATTTAAACTTCCCTACTCATAGGAAATTTTGCTATGTGCTCCATATATGTAAGACTGTCATCCTTCAGGTGAACTTCTGATTTCATGCACAAAGCTTCACTTTTGTGTCCTACAGGCATAACTGCACTCATAGGCCTTCTTCCTTGCGGTTGACAAGCTATAGTTGCACCCTTAGACTTGCTTTCGCGCAGTTGATACTTAGAGTAAGGAAAACTCTTTCTTCTCATACCAAAACTTTGTTGCAAACCAAAAAAATAAAATATTTGTCTATTGATTTCCATAAATCTTACTTCAACAATAAAGAATATTCTATACATATAATGTAAATGATAATTGGAGTAGGGATCTTATAAAGATATTCTCCCTCTGGATGGGAAGCCACTTCAGTCATCTTCATTCAAGTCAACCTATCTATAATATTGTCATGCATCAACAAATGTGTTAGATCATAAAGTCATAATATATCACATATTTATCATGGTCATATCATCTTAGCATCAAATACTTCACCATTTCATCATGACATCAATCTTTCATCAAGGGTTAGTGTCAAATAGATAATAAGAGTATACTTCAAGAATAATGATCACAACATTACTTCTTTGTCACATAACTCATTCCATCAAGTCAAAGCATTCAATCTTACCATATGCCATAATTATTAAGCACATCAAAAGTTAACCACGATCAACAAGAAGACCGTGAATATCAATCTCATTGTTACACTTCTATCATCATGCTTACCATTCTTATCACAAGCATTACCAATAGTATCAAGTTACCATATCTTAGAATCTAGGTGCTAGCCTTATTTATGGGATCAAGATATCCAAACATCACATAAACCAATATATCAAAGATCAACATTAAGTAGCTTCATAGAATCAAGAAGTTCATTATGTCTAAAACGTAAGATACTTGTTCACTACTAAGTGCATCATTTCATCATAGGTATCATGAATCAAACTTTCTTTCATATGCATATATGAGCCATTTTTGAAGGATGCATTCTCATCATACCTTAGGGATTTCCTTTCCATCCAATATTGCAAATGAAAAATAACATTGAAACAATATACCATGCATACATTGTAGTATTTAAATACATGTACACCTTCTTATATTACCTAGGCAGCTTGTAGCACTTTGTCACCTTTTCATCTGGTGCCTCTTTATCTTTTATGATGCTATTTCTTTTTTTTCCTGCACTATTTATGATCCTCAAGAAGGATCCACTTATCACAACTCATCAGGAGGTTATAAGCATCCAAATACTCAAATATACATGTAGGAATTATAAATAATGATCAACACAATAATCAAATCAATAATTCTAAACAAATGTAAAGAAATAAAGGGGCACCATAAATTGGAAAGTACCTATCTTCAATTAGAGGTGATCATCTCCCTCTTAAACTATCTGAGCCATCGTTGTCCATTGTCCATATAACAATGTCGCCTTAAATATTTCAACCAACTTTATCAGGAACCATGCCTAATAGAAACTATCCAACCTAGGGCTTCATCAAATCTAAAACAAGTACTTCAAAATCTTCTCGTTGATCATCCTAGGATTTCTAGATTGCATATCTCAAATATTTTCCATAAACCAAGGTTTCTTCCAAACCCTAACCTCATAGTATCCATTAAACCCTAATAACCAAATTGCCTAGGGCTTCCTTCAAACCCTAGAATTTGTTTAGGTCTCCTCCATCCTCTCTTGCTTCCAGCAATGCTCTCATCATAGGGGTGATCTCCATGACTTTTCTTTAGCCCATCTTTGATCCCATGTTAATTTTTCTTAGGGATATATTGTTCTTTTCTTTGATAATTGCATTTATTCATTTACACATTAAATTCACCCCATAACATCATAACATTATTCAAATTTACATCATTATTCAACAACATATGCAACTATGTATACAGAAAAATATCATTATTATCAATGCATTGGAATATAAAGGAACAATAGAAGAAATCATTCACACATAGCGACGCTAGGATTGGTCGGAGACAAGGGGAAACCCACTATGAGGAAAACCCTTTCAAATTATTCTTCTTATTAGATTGTCATTGAATGATTCAACAAAAGAGAGAAAAATTATCCATGTCTTCATCCATATAAATATATAGTAGAAATAAACTAACCAGCATCCATGAAATGAACCCAAAAATGCTCATACTCAAAACCTTGATTCAGAAGCCTGTAATCAATTGTCACTGTCTACGGTCAATATCGAACAATGCAGTCAAGAAAAAATTATTGACAACTAAAATTTCAACCTTTAGGTCCCAGTCACAAGGAGGAGGAGTCATGTGTGCAACTGAGAGGTTCTAATCATTCCCTTGATCCTGTAAGCCAATGACTATAGCTAAAAGTATCCTTTCTCAAGACAATGATTGTAGTACATAACCTTAGTTTCCAGTCGCATGGAGGAAAATTTCTGCAAGTGACTAAAAATATTAAGTCGCATGGATGATCCAGCCAGTGAGAAAATGTAGTCAAGATCTCTCTATGGCATGCTTGCGACTGAGGCCCAAAACCCTAAAACATAAATGCGAGCTTCAAACCCTGCAATTTCTCTTTTGTGCGAACTAATTCTCAACGGATGTGCCTCATACCTATGTGAGAAAAAATAGAGAAGAGAATAGAAGAATGTCTCATGATGATCCAAATGAGGTTGAGATCGCTTGTATTTACAGCCTTCCAATCGTGTCCAATTTTCTTTAGGTCCGACCTGATCAAATATGCACATGTGGGCTTATAATTCAAAAATACACTTTCCCTCTCAAAATTTGATGATCTTTAAGTAGATTTTGGTCCTCTTGAAAAGAGGAATTCAAAGCAATCATTATCTCCATAAAATGAGTTATCTAAAGTGGAATCTGGTCCTATTTACCAATTTTAACAAATTGTACATTTTCATAGAAGAGATTGGGTAGAAAATATTCTAGAGGCACTATGGGCATATCGTAACACATGGAGAAATACAACAGAATATACTCCTTATGAGCTTGTCTTTGGAAAGAATTTTTTTCTTCCAATTGAGTTTCAAGTGGAGACCTTCAGAACAACAAACAAATTGGGCCTTGATCTATCTGAAGCTCATAAACAAATGTTAGCACAATTGAATGAGCTAGATTAGATTCGACAAGATATTATCCAAAGAACTAGCATAGTTTAACAAAAACTATTAATATGGCATGACAAGTTCATGAAAACTAAAAGGTTCAAGCCAGGTGATTGGGATCTTCTTTTTTACTCTAAGTTCAAAGATTTTCAAGGAAAATTTTAAACTCACGTGGTTGGCCCTTATGAGATAGATATTGTCTTTGATAATGGAGTAGTCAAAATCAAAACCATTGATGATGAAAAAGGTACCTTCCTTGTTAATGGACATAGATTAAGACTATTGAAAATGGCAACAAGAAATGCTAAAAATAGAAATGCTATAAATAGCATCTCAAGTACCAGTGTTGGACATAGCAACAAGGAATGGAAAATGGAAGTGATAAAAATAGCTTTTCTAAAATAGCATTTCAGGATAGATTCCAATTTTAGTTAGTCCCTGAACTAAAATTAAGAAGTAAAATTCGAATTTGATCTTAGCAGCTATTTGTAAAATAATTAATTAATTCATCTTGAGTTAATTAGTTGGTGAAAATCAAACATGAAGTCTTTGTGAAGACATGCAACGTTTTCCCTTTGATTGCAGGAATGTTATCCTTAATTAAGGAATCAGGATGAGTTTGCACTTTGAGTTGTAATTAGTTACTCAGTTACTGGTTAAGTCCAGTTAAATTAGTTCCAAATAATTGCGGATAATTGTAGTTCAGTCATTGATGCATGCATGCATGCAACTAGTGTTCTCCAGATAACTGAATATTCTCTCATAAATAACTCATGCATGTCAGTTCAGAGAAAGACCCAGTTGAGATTAAAGGAAGGGACAGTGTACTATTAGTTGGAGGAATTTTCCTATATAGGAAACTCTTCCATGTAGAAGGAATTATCTCCTTTAGGATTGCGCAGTTACTTATGAGTTTAGTAAGCAGTGTGAGAGGTGAATTCACACAGGTGGTAGAATTGGACCCCAAGAGAAATTGCGCAAGGAAATAGGAGGCTTGGAGGGTAGAGGAGAAGGTTTGTGAGAAGCCTTTGACTTTCTATGAGCAGCAAAGGGATTGTACTGAGAGATGGATAGCTTGTAAGCTAAAGCTTTGTGTAATACATACATATTTCCACTTGTATGATAATACAAATATCGGGGTTTTTAGTTGAGGCTTTCCCCAAAGTATTCTTCTATGTTCATGTGTGATTGCTTTCTGATTCTCAGTTATATGTGTTCTATTTGATCTTGCTCAAAATCTATTAAGCTTCCACAAGTTTGTTGTAGAAGTAGATCTTGTATTTTTCTTTAGTATATTGCATAATCTGTTGATCTACAGTGAGAAATTCTACATGGTATCATAGCTAACTGATCCATAGAGAAATTTCTACATGGTATCAGAGCAAAGGTAATCAAAGTGAAGAATGGTATACAAATAAGGGAGAAGTTCGAAGTTTCAAGTTCCTGATTATAGAAATCAAGTTCTTATCACATTTGAATTTCACCAATGGCGTTCAATGGTTTAAGACTCGAGTATGCCCTTGATGGTAGCTCAAATTATATAGCCTAGAAGGATCGCATGGAAGCAGTATTAGAGGACAACGGTCTAAAGGACTTCACTGATCAATAAGTCCCCAAGCTGGCAGCAGCTAATGCTACAAAATTGGTGAAATGGAAGAAACGTGTGGCTAAAGAAAGGAGAATCCTCCTGGAGGGAGTTCGCGACCAAATTGTCTCGAGCCTCCATGGGAAGAAGACATTGTTTTCAATGTGGAAAACATTGAAAGATCTATATTAGAACAACAGCGATCAGAGGAAGCTGGCGCTGAAAGACAAGCTTCGGAAAATCAAGTGTGAAAAGAGTAACATGATCTCTACATATTTGAACAAGCTCACCACCTGAGGGATGAGCTTGGAAGTGTAGAGATCATGATAGCCGATGATGACATGGTGAGTCTTGCATTCCTCAGTCTTCCTAAGAGCTGGCATAGCTACCAAGACTCGGTTAATGGAAGAGAGAAACTGCCAAATTGGGAACAACTTTGGTCGGATCTTATGCAGGAGGAGATAAGAAGAAGCACCAGAGATGGATCTTCATCAAAACAAGATGATGAAGAAAATATAGCCTTAGTGAGTAAGATGAGTAAAGGGAAAGGGAAGGAATCCCATCCCAAATCCAGTTCTTCCCATGGTGGGAAGAATTTTGACAAATCGAAAGTGTGATGCTTTCATTGTCATGAGGTGGGCCATTTTTTTACAAATTGTCCACTAAAGAAATCCAAGAAGGGATCCAAGGAAGGATCAGAAGGTGAGGCACTAGCCTCACAGTTTGAGCTGGATTTCACCCTCATTGCATGCATGGTTTCATCCATGGTGGGATGTGGTTGGTTTCTTGACAGTGGAGCTTCATTCCACATGACTGGAAATAAGAGTTTGTTTAGTACCTTGGAGGAGAAAGATCTCCAGATACTCATAGAGATGGGTAATGATGAAAATTATAGTGTCTCAGGGGTAGGCACATTTGTTTTTCAGAGGGAGCATGGAGCTCGCATTACCTTACAGATGTGAAGTATGTGCTAGGACTGAGGAAAAACTTGGTATCGACCGCAATGCTGGAAGATAAAGGCTATGATGTAGTCTTCAGTAAGGGAAAGGTTTTCCTTAGACACGTCACCACAAGATAGGTAAAGAAGATTGGTTCACAAGTCAAGAACTTGTATGCTCTTGAGGTTCAAGATGCATGCAAAGCCTTGAGGAGCAAGGAAACTGATGGAGACTTGGTAGTTGAGAGGGAGAGTACATTACCTCTCAACATGCAGCACCAGAAGAAGTCTTAGACAATTGTGAAGGAGCCACAATTGGTGAGAAACTTCAGGAGGTTGTGGAGAAGCCACAACTGGAGAAGTCGAGAGGACACCTAGTGGAGGCATCCACTCATGCAGAGACCTCCAGTAGGGGGAAATTTCGAGCCAAGTGGGCAGAGGGATCACATGCATCCATACCTCCAGATCAAAGGTGGGGTGATGTGGAGTGACAGTCCCAAGAAGGATGGAATAGGGGCAGGATCATTGAGGTACCCAACCTATTTTATTAGACCTTGCTACGAGAGCCCCGACGAGGAGTAGCAAGACTAGATGAGTGGGTAGAGACAGATGCAGATGGAGCACAGAGGGAGCTTTAGCATCAGAGGGTGTTTCTAGCCCAACAAGGAGGTCAGTTGGGAGACCAGTTACTTACTTCTCAGTAACTGAGTTGCAGTGCAGCAGTGGGCAGCACGATGCAACATGATGAGAGGAGGTGTAGTGTGGATGTAGTGCTAGGAGATAGGACCAACAACAGCACGGATGCAGCAGCAGGAATCAATGTGATTGATGTAGTCAGAGATCAAAATGACAGAGGCTAGAGCAGTTAGATATTGAAGAGCACAGAGGTGCAGAGTTTTCAGTTGACAGAGGAAATAACAGTCAGAGATTTTGATGACAGAGGAATCATTCTAATTTAGGTTGGGAGATTTTTTGTTTCTAGAGTTGTTGGAGCAAGAATACTTGGGAGAAGTGTTTCATGTAGAACATTCCAAGGTTCAGGATCGGGTTCGAGTTGAATGTATTTCTTGTTGAGAGGGAGTGTTGAAAATGGCAACAAGAAATGCTAAAAATAGAAATATATATAAATAGCATTGCTATAAATAGCATCTCAGGTACCAATGTTGGACATAGAAACAAGGAATGAAAACTGGAAGTGTTAAAAATATATTTTCTATAAATAGCATTTCGGGATAAATTCCAATTTTAGTTAGTCTCTGAACTAAAATTGAGAAGTAAAATTCGAATTTGATCTTAGCAGTTGTTTGTAAAATAATTAATTAATTAATCTTGAGTTAATTAGTTGGAGAAAATCAAACATGAAGTCTTTGTGAAGATATGCAACAGTTATCCCTTTGATTAAGGAAGTTATCCCTTAATTAAGGAGATGAGGATGAGTTGTACTTTGAGTTGTAATTAGTTAGCTCAGTTAACTAAGTTAAGTCCAGTAAAATTAGTTCCAAATCATTTGATGAACTAATTGTGAATTCACTGAGTTGATGCATGCATGCATGCAACTAGTGTTCTCCAGATAACTGAATATTCTCTCATAAATAACTCATGCATGTTAGTTCAGAGAAAGACCCGGTTGAGATTAAAGGAAGGGACTGTGTACTATTAGTTGGAGGAATTTTCCTATATAGGAAACTCATCCATGCAGAATGAATTATCTCCTTCAGGATTGCACAGTTACTTCTAAGTTTAGTGAGCAGTGTGAAAGGTGAATTCACACACGTGGCAGCATTGGACCCCATGAGAAACTGTGTAAGGAAATAGGAGGCTTGGAGGGCAGAGGAGAAGGTTTGTGAGAAGCCTTTGACTTTCTATGAGCAGCAAAGGGATTGTACTGAGAGTTGGATAGCTTGTGAGCTAAAGATTTGTGTAATCCAGAAATATTTCCACTTGTATGATAATACAGAGATCAGGGATTTTAGCTGAGGCTTTCCCTAGAGTATTCTTCTGTGTTCATGTGTGATTGCTTTCTCATTCTCAGTTATATGTGTTCTATTTGATCTTGCTCAAAATTGATTAAGCTTCCACAATTTTTTTGTAGAAGTAGATCTTTTATTTTGCTTTAGTATATTGCATACTCTATTGATCTACAGTGAGAAATTCTACAAAGACTATATCATAAAACATTAGCAAGAGAAGAATTTTTCAAATTTCTACAAGATAGTTCTAATTTCAAGGTTGTTGAGAAAGGAGATCTTTCTCCTCATCCTCCAACTCAATTGTAATTTTTTTATTAAAATAATATAAAATAAAAACTAAAATATATATAAGTATTAGCTTGAAAACCAACATTGTTGGCACGATTATATAGAAAATATAAACTGAAAACCAAGGATTCTTTGCATTTTAGATTTTCACAACTCCATATCTCCTTCCCATTTCCTTGTTACCCCTATTTTTCGAATAATTTTACAGGTATTAATAGGACTTCTAAGGACTAGCCTTATTAAATTTCCATTGAGAAGCAACAAAAATAAAGATTTCATTCCATCCAGTAGAAAATTTGAAAAAATGAATAGTTACTAAATCAGTGACATTCTGCAACCGATTTTAAATTCTGCAATTGATCTCAATTTCTACAACCAGACCAGTCTATATTAAAAGAAGCTTCCAAAACCTTCAGCAAAGGAAATTTTAAATATGCTAAGGTATGTATGATGTTAGATTACTCTTTATTTAAGGAACATTAAAATTTTAAATTCATTGGATGATTATGATACATATAAATTGAGAAATTAAAGACCTCATAGAACTTCCTACCATTATACCTCTAAATCGTAACCGTTATAACCCTATGCTATCATAATACTCCAACCTTTCACATCAAATATCTTCAAAATTGCCCAAATTTTTACGATCCTATACAATCAGATCTTAGAATCGTAGAAATAATTTGAATGACAAACCATACCTATTATGAATTGAGCAACCTATGAGAACCTTATTTCATCTTCTCTCGACCTCCATTCAACATCCTGAACCATCCAGCCTTGTCAACCATTATTCCTATTTTCCTTCAGCACCTTTGTTAAAGAGAGACAATCCAGGACTAAAACGTCTCCCCCACCATGGGTGTCATTGTTAGATCAGAGCCCAATGGAGTAAAATTCCTTCAGGCATATCCCCGGGTCAGGAATTTGTTGCAGCAGGTTTGTTGGATCAATTTTTTTGATAAATTCAATAGTCATGAGAGAAAGGTCACAAAATACTTTTCACAGTATTTTTATGGAGTAGAGGTATAAATTAATGATATCAAACTCAGACTTACAGAGTCCATAGTGGCAGAAGCTACATAATTTCCCAGGAATGGAGAGAGCTAGTTAAAAAATAGGAAAAGCAAAGAGAAAGAGTGGACAGTTTTCCTCAGAAACCCAAGTATGGATAATTCTATTTTCAAAAGGGGAATACTAGTAGAAGCATTGAACACTAAATGGAGGAATTTGTTATTGGTCTTTAAATAAAAATTAGTTGTGGAGGGAGGTATGGCACCATGTTCTTCTAACATGTTTGTCTCTTACTGCATTTATTAATGGAAATGGATTGAATTTAACATACTTCTTACTCTGCGGTCTAAAGAAAATGGCTTCTAATGTACAATGAGGGTAAAAAACCCTCGAAAATGACCTCTATCATCATGGATTAAGTAAAATAATCATTAAAGCAAATTTGATAACCAGAGGAGACAATTGGGAAAGGTTCTTGTTCTGCAATCACATTATAGAAGTACAGGAGGAAGAAATGGGTACAAAGATTAGAAGAAGTCGGCACATAATAGCCTCAAATCGTAATCTTGAAACTGTTAATGAAGAATAGGGCTTGATTGTTGATGAGGTAGAAAAAATGGAAATCCCACACAGCTACCAGAAGATGACCCTCCTGTTTGTCAATTCTTAGAAAAGATTAGATAGAAAAATGAGAAAGAAAAAGTTAGAAGAAAGAAAGCCAACACAAGTGTCAATCCACCTGAAGAGAAATAATTAGAACCAGTCGATAACGAATAGAGGAAAACAAGAAAAATAAAAAGCATCCAAAACACATAAGGATCAGAGGTAAAATTGAGGAGAAGCAAACGAATTTCTAGATGTTTAAGCATACGGTTACCATAAGTAGTTCACCTCGAAGAAGGAGGTCATAACATTAATGAAGATACCATAGCATCACCTCATTATCATAATCCAATTCCGATGAGGAAGACACCAAATATTAACCCAGTTCAATAGCAAATTTACGATTATATGGAATCCCTAGAGAAAAGAGCACAACAAAAGGTAAACTCTCCTTCCCAAAATCAAGATGAACGTGTTTTCAATGAAGAAATTCCTTTACCTGATGATATTCCTTGAAAAGAGTACAAAATTGAAGATGCTTTAAAACAATACATATATGAGTTAGAAGTATTAAACAAACATCTGAAACAAGAGCATGAGGCAGTAAAGGTATAGAACAAAATCTCGAGGGCTCAAAATGATAACATACTCTTGCATCTCTGCCACTGGTATAAGAAGAACAAGAAACTCAAGGTTAATAACATGTTCCTTAGAAACAAAGTCAGAGGGTTACAAAGTAAGATTTTAATGA
This sequence comes from Pinus taeda, assembly GCA_000404065.3. Classification (NCBI taxonomy): domain Eukaryota; kingdom Viridiplantae; phylum Streptophyta; class Pinopsida; order Pinales; family Pinaceae; genus Pinus; species Pinus taeda. The sequence continues at coordinate 623,599 of APFE031366716.1, forward strand.
AGAAGCCAAGTGTAGCATTCAGTATTAAGAAAAGAAAGAGGATCAATAGTTTAGATGTCTTAGCTCAAGCATGTACATTAAATAAAGGACTTGGAAAATTTTGAAGTTTCAATGCATTAGGACATGCGAAACCCTCGATGTGGGGAAATGTTGATGTCCAAAATTGTCCTCTTTTTGAAAACCCTTTTACATTCCTTCCCATACTTTCCATACTAATTTTGTTGCAGTCTCAACCTAAAAGTTCTTCTTAGACATGCTCAAACATCTAAAAAGGTATCAATCATCCACGACTTATAATTTGTTTTTTATTTATGAAATTTAAACAAAACATTCCTATAGCTACCGAATTGCACTCATTTTGTAGCTAATTGAAGATTCTGTAGCTACATCCATGATTAGACAGGTTCCAGAGCATTGGAGAAGGAATAAAGGACACAGGTAGACGGAAAATGATCGACACATGGATGTCCACCTACCATAGTGATCTAGTAAGTCACATGATTCAAGAGATATCATGGTCAAACTAGAAGTCAAATCTGGTTATGACACTCCAACGATGCACATACTTTGAATGTGGTTCATGGCATTATCAAGCAAGCATGGAAGTGGCCGAGAAAATTTCAAAGATGATGTGTAAAATTAAATCTCTCGTGATTTAATCTTTCAGTAGCGAATCATGAGAATAAAGACTTTAATTTTGATTTTATTTCTTAGTTGTTAAATTAGAAACTTACCTCTCAAGTTATGAATCTTAAGATTTAATAAAAGAGTATAAAAGTACCTGAGGTGGAGCAATAGAAAATCATTATCCCGGTTAATTCCTGCAATTGTTTGTTGTTGAAGACTTTGGCATTTAATATAAATGTTATGTTCTTTGGTGACCAATGCGTGGATAAGTGATTTGATATTTAATTGTGTACTTGCACTCAATAGGAGTGCCCCCTCGAGAGCTGTACGACTAGATTAGATTTTGACTATGTTCATTTCAGTTGATTTGATGAATATCTCTTGTTTTACTGCAATTCGTTGATGGTTTTAATTAGTATCTTTTCCATTGATTTCTATTTTAATTCTTAGCATTTTGAATAGGTCGAGTGCTCATAAAAAGACAAAAACATTTTCTTTTACAGTTCATTTCATTCAACATTTTCATTTAGCAATTTAGTTGACTTTTGTTAGTGATTTCATGAACGATGGATAGGTAAATTCTAAAGTATAACTGTGCACACTAGTAATCCTTTGAAGTTACAGTTCAGTTTAATATTTTTTTGAAGAAGTTTGATTTCTATTTATTTATTTATGTCAAGAGGAACATAATTCTGATTTGCACAAGTAGTTAGAATATTTTGATTTCTTGCAATTAGAAGTAAAATTTCCATTCTGAAATTAAAATAGACTTTTCAATTAAGTACCAATTAGGGTGAATTTTTATTTTTTTCTATAGTTTAGTTCAACTAGAGTAATCTTGAATCATACTGTTATAGATTAATCTTCAATTTAGTCTAATAATTAGAACCTTTACTTGATTTTACCTTGAAGTTTGATTTTCTTTGAAAAGAGTAATTTTAATGGACATAACATGTGCACAGAGATATTTTGAGTTAATCTAGCCTCATTCATATTTAGATCAATTTCATCTTTTAAAATCAAAAATAGAATTCCTAGCATATATTGTGCACATGCACTTCATAAGTACATGAACCTTGGTTGACAATTAATGAAGTAATTTAACCATCAATTAAATTACCCAACAGCTGGATCGAGAAGTTTGGTTCATACAGGTCCGAGATTACAAGGTCTAAAGTTCACACATGTGTAAGGGTTTTGGTTTCTAACCACAGGCTTGACACAGGAAAATTATGACTATAACCGCAGGCTCGTAGGCTCGTAGGCTCATCCATGTGGTTTAAAGCTCTCAAACGCATGCATACCTCTTCCTCCATGAGGTTGGGTTCTAGGGTTTCATTTTTACAGTTGACCACAGACAAGAAAAGTTGTCTCTAATTTGGATTGATGCTGGGAACATATTTCTAAATGTTGTTGGGTTAATTTCGTTGGTTGAGTTTGTATTGGCTCATTGTACTCTCTGATAAACATTTTATGACAATCTAATAGAATAATAATTACAAAGGGTTTTCCCCATAGTGGGATTTTCCCTAGTCAATGACTAAAATCTTGGTGTCTCTTGTTGATGTACTGATTTTCTCTTCTGTCATTTCATTTACCATTCTATCTTTCATTACTATTGATGATTGGAAATATTAATTATTG
>APFE031366716.1:627737-696130 GCA_000404065.3 Pinus taeda
CTCATAGATCATCTTATCATCCTCAATCTGATGGGAAAACTGAGATAGTAAACAAATGTTTGGAAGGATATCTTTGTTTCTTTGTATCTGATAAACTGACACAATGGGTCAAATGGTTGCCTCTCACTGAATGGTGGTATAACACTTCCTTCCATACAGCAACAAAAATGACCCCTTTTATGGCACTTTATGGATATCAGCCACCATCCATCACATCATATTTAAGAGAAAATTCTAAGGTTGAAGCAGTGGAACATCACATTGAACATCAACAACGAGTCCTCCAACTCTTAAACGACAACCTCGTGTTGGCACAGAATAGAATGAAACAACAGGAAGATCAAAATCACAGTGAAAGAAGTTTTGATGTAGGTGATTGGGTATTCCTATGGCTACAACCATATAAACAAGTGTCCCTCAAGCAAGCTAAGAAGGATAATAAATTATCACCAAAGTATTATGGTCCGTACAAGGTGTTGCAAAAGATTGGTACTATGGCATACAAATTGGAGCTTCTTGCAGCATCTCGACTACACCTAGTTTTCCATGTTTCATGTTTAAAGAAGGTTATAGGCGACAAGCTCCCAGTTCAAACAATATTGTCAGAACTTGATAAGGAAGAAAAAATTATATTGGAACCGGAAGCAATCACAGAAGCAAGAACTTGACAGCTATGAAATCGATCAATTTCAGAGTATCTCATCAAGTGGAAAAACTTATCCACTGAAGATTCCACATGGGAGGATGATAATTTTATATAGAAGCATCCAGAACTACTCAAGCGTTGAGGACAACAATTTTTTGAAGGAGAGGGGCATGTTAGATTCCTATAATACTAGTGATTACCCCATTACTATTGTAGTTGTATCCCTTATTAATATTGTTGTGCCCCTATTGTCCCCATATTTTTATTACTATGCCCCATAGAATCCCTCCATTGTTATTTTTTGTGGCTTTATATTATTATTGTTAGGTCAGTTGGGTTATAGTGTGACTCCTTAGACTCCTATATATAGAAAGGAGGTTTTTTCATTTGAATCATCGAAGAATTGTTCATTTGTGTAATGTAAAGGAGGTTTCCCCCTCGAAGAGGCTGAATTCTAAGGCATTCAACTATCTTTTCTTTCTTTTTGTGAGCTGGTTTCATAACACTCGCCTTTGTTTATTTTCTAATTTTTAGAATTCGTATGCAGGTAATTTCTATACGGGGTTAAAACATACATACATTAAATCCATCATGAAAAGTGCATTTAAAGTGAATACAAGCATTTTGACTCTTTTCTAATTTGTACCACATTGTTTCATTATGTAGAGTGTTGTACCATAAAAATTGTCTTCATGTGTTTGCACCTAGTACATGTCATGTGTAACAGTCAAACATTATAAGAATTCAAAGTATATTGGAGTATTTGGTTGACATAAAATTTTATTAGTTTTGCAAATAGGTTTATTTCAAAATTTTAAATATATATTTACGTATTTATGCCCTATGAATAAATTACATTATTTAGAAATGGGAAAATGTGTGAAGGTATATTTGATCACTTCTTTCGATTGTGCTTACATGGAACTCATAATTTGGTTGATAAATTATCAAAAAATGGACTCTAAAGTTTAGGACTTCAGGCTATATTATTCTACTTGAGTTTAGAAATGGTTTTTTTGTCAACATTCTTTCTGAGTCAAGATTTTTTTCTTGGATTAGTTTATATGTATCATATGTAATAGTTTTATATCATATGTAATAATTTGGTCAACATATTTTCTTTTGGATTAGTTTATATGTATTAAATATAAATTATATGTAATATGCAGAGCAATATCTGATATGCCCCCCAATTGCAGTCCATTAAAGTGTGAGGGGATTTGTTATACATGGTCCGGCTCATGATAGATCACATGACCCAACCAAAGTGTGAATGCCACTTGTAGATCCTAGCTCTGATACCCATCAAGGTGTCATAGGAAGTGTTTATGTCTTGTTGATGATCATCTTACAGATAGTGGACTGTCTTCACCTATCGTAAGTGCATTTTTAAACCCTTATTAAAAACTTTATGTTTTTATGCCTTGAAATTGTCTTTAATTTTTAAATTTTTAAATAATCTTCAACTGATGTGTTTGAATCTAATGTATATGTTATTATGCTTCTATTTTTTTAAATATACATGTTAAATTATGTTTATGAATTGCATAGCCTCGTTAGGGCTAAGCTGAGGATCACAATGCAAAATCATTCTATTTGTGGGATGATGCTACAACTAGTATCACACTGGAGAAAATCCATGCTAGTTCACTTAGTAGGTGTAGTTTGTCTTTGATGTTGGATAGCATCAATAGGTTTATCAGGACATACTAGAGGGCAGAAGGTTAGAGGTCCACATACTTGGGAGGTGGTGAAAGAGGTCACCAAGAACATTGATGTTCATGGGGAGTTGTTAGACATCCCTCCAGAGTGCTCTGCTAGACATAAAGGTCTGATTCCACTTAATTATTTTAAGAATGTTGATGCAACCCCTTTTGTCTATGATCAATTCATCGGAGCTTGGGGCCAGTTCCCCCCACCAAGACCAAGTCTCCCTTTACTTTGCAAAGAATATAGATGCATATTTTGTGCTACATATGAGGTTAGATTACACTAGCACTAGATCTAAGTATTATGGATCTAGCTTGGGACATACCTATGATGGTGACGATGCTTGTAGGGACTCTGGGAAGTTTTCACCTCCTCCAAGATTGTTTCCACGACTATCTTGGAGAATGGTATTACCAACAGAGGTAGAGGAGTAGTTGCAACTCTGTGCTAACACCAAGGATACCATTGCAGATAGCATGTGAACAAGATTGTCCAGTGTGCATGGGGCATTTCATGGAGAGATGAGCATACCAACACCATTGTCCCGTAAACCTCTTGTAGAGTCCAAGAACTGCTTTATGTTGACACCCTTTTTGCCCATATTTCCCCATTTTTCCTATTCCTATCATCCAAATAAATGAAATAAATGTAAGGTTTGTTAAGGTAAGCACTTATATGTCCTCTTTTTCATATTTTGTCCATATACCTTATTGTTTTATTAAAGTTTGCATTCAACTATGGAATTGACCTGATTCTACAGCTAATCCATAGATCTGCAACTACTTCCATTTTTTACAGGGTTCGAGTGTGCCAACTCAACGAAGGAGTATATGGGTAGATGGAGAATGATCCCCTCATGGATTTCTTCATGTTTACTCAAACCAATCCATCAAGGTAATCACACTGCAACGCAGTCAACCATGATAATCAACTGCAAGGTAATGTGCTGGAATAGAGTCTGAGTTTCACGAGATATTATCGATTTTCTTTTCCAAATAGAAAATTGATGATTAAGTGATATGATTTGGTTTGATAAGGATTGTAGAGAAGATACTTAGGCTTGAATTTCTCATGTTGTTAATTAAGAAAACATTATAAGAACAATGGTCGCTCTGTGTTTAGGTGCGCACCACCGAATGTAATTTTGAAAGCATCCTATTGAAACTATTTTCCAATTAATAGATCTTGTTTCATACATTTTATATTGAGTTGATTAAAGTGTTTTATTTCCTCGCTGAGGGCCCCTGCGTGCAGAACAGGTCTTTGACTCACTGCAAGTAGATTTCCTTTTGTTTCTTAGAATTAATTTATGGATGCTCCGTTTTATATTTTTAGGATTCAATCCAATGGATTTTGTGATTAAATTGACATCTACATTAGTAATTTCATTTGCTTTATACCTAACATAACTCGATCATTTCGTTTGCTTTCTACCTTGTATAATTCAATCATTTTGTTTCATAGTTTCACTTTTTGATAGATTTGTAATCTCATTCTTGCTTTACTTTTGCATTTTAGTGAAGCTTCAATAGTTAAGAGTGACATTCTTTTCTTAGAAACTAAATTCAAGCATCTTGCATTTTCCAATTTGATAAAGTAGGATCTCCTTCACATCATTCCATGCTTTCATAGTTAGTCTAATTTGGATGCAACATAAAAATCCAAACATAATAAAAAACAATCTAACAGAGTAGAGTTAGGATCACTATTCAACCATCCCACAATGCTCAATTCAATTAAGATTAATTTTAGAATAACCAGTTAACAAATCTCAAAAATTTTAATCTAATATAGACAGTAACATCATGTCCATACTGATTCTATATTTAGACATTAACCATAACATAAACACCTTAACAACATGAATAACTTCTAGCACATACAATGCACTTGTACTTCATCAAGTTGATAATTTATGCTTACAATTTAACAAAATTATATTAATCAAACATTTTGGCGTCGTTGCCGAGGAAGTACAAATAGAAGCTAAAAAAAAATCATCAATTAAAAACATGATATGAGTAGGGAAATAGACTCTAGAGGTAGATCTATAGGAAGAGGAATAAGCTTAATCGCCACAAATCCACTCACTTCACCACGACTTGGAAATGCCACACCACCTACTCAAACCTGAATTCCATTTGTTGGTCAACGAAGACTTCTTGAGGTCTCAAGATTAGAAATCCAATCCAAAACTTCACCTACTTCATCTACTGAAGCTATAATTGAAGAAAATCCTACATCCCCAACTATAGGAGTAGTTTCTCTATCTTCTTCTAGTGAACAAATTCTAGAAGAATTAGAAATTCCCAGTGAAGAAGAGGGACAAGAAAATTATTTTGGCTATCCATTGATAGATGAACCAGAAGAATTAGAAGAACCTTACACTAGTCTCGAAGAATTTGTCATGGTTGAAGAGGGAGAATGTGAGGTACACAATGTTAATGGTGAACAAAATAGGATTGGTAGAGGTAGAGATAGAGGAGGAGGTGGAGATAGAAATAGAGGAGGGGGTAGGGGTAGAGGAAATAAAGATCCTTTTGGATTTCCCATTTTCGATGAAGATATAATCCTCATAATGAAAAATATTTCACCTTCTATTGTTCCTAATTTCCATGGAAAAAGAAGTGAAGACCCAGAGATATTTCTCTTCGAATTTGAAGTATTATGCAGATCATATGATTATCTGCATGATGCTCAAAAATTGAAATTGCTCCCTACTACCTTAAAGGATTCAACATTAAAAATTTTCATGAGTCTAGGGACGAATTCTATAAGGACATGGGCACAAATGAAAGAAGCTTTCTAAGAAACATATAAATATTATTGTATGCCTCATAACATTAAAGATGAAGTATTCAAAATGACAGAAAATGAAGATGAGAATCTTGAAGACTTAGTCGAGAGATTTGTCTATAATATTAGGAGAAAAAGTGGATAATTTGGATGAGGAAACTTTGAAATCCCTCCTACTCAAAGCTATCAAATATGAATGGATCGATCTCCTTAACTTAACAGGAAAAGGAGATATTTCTCAATTACCATTTGCAGATATCTGTGATTTATGTGTACGTATCTTTGTTGGGCATGGAATCCCCCCACGACATGTTTTGGGGCTCAAACCCCAAGTTTTGAGTTGATATTGCTATAAATCTCCATGAACTGCGGGCGCGAAATGTATGTTAGAGTCATAGGGCTGTCTGCCCTAAGTTGTGAATGTAATGTTGGCCTACCCATGGTCTGTGGACCATGGGATTGTATAAATAGAGCGAGGCTCTAAGTTATAAAGACATCTAATGGGATTGAATAGAAGGAATGGAATCTAATAGATAGAAATTAGAAGCACAGGGAAAGTGTCTAAGTGTGTCTTGGGTCATAGAGTATTAAAAAGGCTCTGTAGTTGAGTGCGTAGAGGCCTAGTAGAGTCCGCAGCTGAGCGCATGGACCCCTGCAGCTGAGTGCACAGGGTGGAGTCGAGTCTGTAATCGAAGAAGAGATTAATAAAGAAAGGTTTTGTTACCAATTCTAGGTATCTATTATGAGTTATTACTTGTTTGATATCATTTGCAAATATATTGTTTCTTTACTACGCGCACTTTTATGAATTGTGAATATTGTTAAGTATAACCAAAATCATACAAAGAAGCTAAGTTAACGAACTAATATTGGATTACTAGTAAGGACTTGGGTAATAACATTGTTCGGCCCCCAAGTAGGGTTGCACGAAGGCAGCATCATAGGCTGCGAGGTATGGGTAAGTGCGCGTAGCGACGTGCATGCAGGGTCGAACTGCAGACCACTTGAACCCATCAGACATCTCTAAGGTGCGGAAACCTAGTTCTAGCACCCTCCCATACTACTTCGAGTGAGACCTCAGTCCATGCTCCAAGGACTATTGCCGAAAGGGCCAGTAGTACTGAGATTTGTTTGGCTAAATCACCTCTGAACCTGGGTCAGGCCCCAACAAGCCAATAATTGGTTCCATTGCCAAGACCGAGATCTGCATAAGGGATGTCTAATGTCGTGTCACTAGAATCCGATGAAGAAAGAAATTGAAGGGTGGTTGGACAGAAAAATTCACGAGTTCATGGCGCAGGAAAACATGAATTCGTGAGTATCAAAGGAACATTGGTTAGAACGCTACTTATATATGGAAATCCATGAAATTTTCTTTTCATCCTTCCCCTCTGAGTTGTATGAGTCGATCACGAAGCTAGTAGACAGTTAGGGAAGGTGTAGGCTTGACAAAATGATTGTGTGGACTCCAAAATTGGTGCGCAGACTAGAAGCATTAGAAGATAAGATTGTGCACGTTGTGGACCATTGGCTTGATCGAGTTATAGGAGGGTTTATCACTGAGTTTGTGGTAGACATGACAGCCAGCTACAGTGAGGCGAAATGACGCTTCCTTAAAGGACCGCGAGGTAAGTACATTAAATATTTGAACACTTGGATTAAAATTTTATTGTGTGAAAAGCGGGTTATGCGGATAAATTGATGTTTGGGCCCACGTGAAGTGGGAGGATCTATAGAAACAAAGGTAGTGCAGAGATAGAAAATAGCCTGTTGATTTCACCTCAGCAAGAAAGCGAGAAAGAGCTCGCGAAAGTTTCACCAAGAAGTGTGATCAGTCTGATAAGGTAGTGAATTCCACGCATACCACCTCCACCTACACCACCACCAGTCTCACCATATTCACCTCCATCTCCATCCACACCACCTCTACCACCACCATAGTTCAATATGGCAAGCGCGATAAAATTGCCGGTATTCAGAGGAGTAGGGAACAAATATCCAGACCATTTTTGGTTCATGGTAAAAGCTGTATGGGAAGCACAAGGAGTCGTGGATGACAATATAAAGACGGTAACACTGGTAATTGTGTTACAAGATCGCGCACTAACATGGTACAAAGCATTCTAATGACCATCCAAATGCGGGGATCGCAGATATCCAGGCTGCGCTGAACTGAGAATTTAGCAGGCCAAAATTAGAGACACAATCAATTATCAGGTTTAAGGAAATCACGATGTTTCCAAGCGAGACCCCATGGGATTTGGATCAGAGGTTGAAGAGTATGATTCGCAAAGCCAACATGACCTTTATGGATGGATAGCACCGCTCACGGTTTATAGTGTCACTAACGCTGCATTTAAGGATGGCGCTGTCACAGCACAAGTTATCCACCCAGACCAAAGCTTTGGAGATTGCAATGAGACTGCACGAGACCCCAATACAAGATCTTTGCCTGGGAGTCCAACAAATCCATGCACAACTACAAAATTTATGTCTGGAAATTCAAAATTTGAAACAGGACAGGACAACACGGCTAGAGGCGCACGAGGAGGTATGGTGCATAAAATGCAAATGCCAGGGGCATGACAAGGACCATTGTCCAGTCTTCGCAAACTAACTAGCGGCAGGAGGGCCAATGCCATAAAGACAAAAGGCACAAGCAGGACCGAGCGTGATGCCTACATTATGGTGCATGATTTGTCAGATAGGAGGAAAACATGCTACGGATAATTGTCATCTATTACAGAAGTATACGCAGACGTCCTAGCAATTGTTCTGTAATTTCTGCAGATCAGTAGGCCATGATGAACACACCTGCAGAAGTTATGAACTAATGATGGATCAAACTCCTACGTATAGAGTTCATACCAAAATACGAGCCCTCAATCAAAGTATAGGGATGGTGAGCACTGGATTTCAGGGGCGCGGATGAGGTCGAGGTGGAATGGGACCGGGAAAGGGTCATGGATAGCTAATTTGTTACAATTGTAGAGGGCTAAGGCATTATTTCCATGATTCTACAAATCTGACGAGAGCATCATGTTTATATTGTACTCAATTTGATCATGAGACAAAGGACTTCCCTACACTGGTAGCGAGGCTACGTGATAAAGGGATACTCCAGCCTCCCCCGAATCAGAATTTGCAAATGATGAGGTTTGAGCTATGAAAATAGGACCTGAATGCAAACATCATACTCTGAAGTGGTATCACAATAGGAGATGACAAGGGCAAGCAACCCAAAGAAAGTGCTTGGGTTCGCAAGGCTCCTACAAAGGAACCAGAGTTCAATTTGGAGCGCACGAAGGAGACATTCATGGAATATAAGAAGAGATTCACGGAGGCCTCCGCGTCAGGTATTAAGGATCAACTAGAACTAGATATGGATCCTTCAATGCTCACTACCTTTCTGGAGACATGCATGAAGCTGCTGCATGACAACAAGGCTATGAAGGAACTGCAGGAACTCATCACTAGGTGCACGGGGTTAGGAGAACTGCGTGTATTCCAGAAGCTCGGGAAGCACACATCGCGAACCGGAAGGGAAATGAGATTGACTGCGCAAATCGGAGAGTATGAAATGGATCAAGTGATTCTAGATTTAGGATTGAACGTGAACGTACTGCCAAAGCAGACATGGGAGTGCATGGGTATGCCCACATTGCAATGATCCCCTATTCAATTGCGAATGGCGAACCAACAAAAGATCCTACTGATGGGAAGATTGCAAGGAATAATGGTAGACATCGAAGGTGCGAGCGCGCTTGCAGATTTCAAAGTGATAGAGATTGTCGATGACAACAATCCCTATCCTGCGCTATTGGGAATAGATTGGGCCACTGATATGAATGGAGCGATAAACCTGAAGAAGCGCAAAATGATCTTTGAGCAAAACACACTGCGCGTAGTGGTACCTTTAGACCCTACGGAAGGATCGCGCTACACATAGCTAGTGCGCAACGACGAGAGCGATGATGAGCTAGACTGTATCGACAAGATAACCACTCAGGAACAGGATTGGGTAAATCCTACAATCAATGGCAGGATTTCGTGGGAGCGCAAAATCTCCTGCACATCAGATTTGGATGAGGAAACAGAATGATGACAGAACTGGTTACATGAGGTAACCATGCTCAATTGTGACATGATGGTAAGATCACTACACTGTGTGACAACAGAGGTGAGGGATCTGCCTATGTATGACGGGTTGACAGTGGTGGATGAATTCCTGAAAAAATTTGAAAGCGTAGTGCCAGAACAACAACGGTTCAATGATCTAAAATGGGCATTGTGCACTACGCTCGCAAGGTGGTGGCGTACGCATCAGAGAAGCTTTGAAGACGTGTGGATGCAGAAGGATGATGCGCCTACGATTTGGGAAACTGTAGATGCGACTAGTAGACAAGTATGACGGACAAGATGATCCACGTACACACCTCGCGAAATGGACCAAGGTCTACGAGGAAGAGCCACAACCTGAATGGGTTCATTTGTTCTGTCATACTCTGGATGTCATACCCATGAATTGGTATACTGAGACAAAGCTCCACCATGGCACAAGCAAATGGGATATATTGCGCGAAGGCTTACTGCTAACCTTCACGTTTGAAGATTGTTGGTGGGATACTGTTGATGATGCGCTACAAGCAGTAAAAGCAGCTATCTTCAAAATACCCCAGGAGCCAATGGAAGTGCTTCAGCCAGAATGGGCTACACAGATGAGCTGAGCGCTGGAGTGTTACAATGTAGATGTTGAGGAGGATGATAAGGACCCACGAAATATTAATATTCTAGAAACGGAAGGCTGTCACGAGGTTCGAGGACCACCGATTAAGGATACCGACATCACTGCGCCTGTTAAAAACAAAGTAGGTAAACATCGGAACGAAGGTGAAACCAAAGTATGCAACACTTAGAGACTATTGGGATGATGCCACAGTGGATAAGGTCACTGAGTTACTCCGTGAACACAAAGGCTTATTCTCGACCAAAATTACAGATTTAAAAGGGATCGTTGGCGATTTAGGGATGATGAAGATCACCATAAAACCTGACATGAAGCCAGTTAAGTAAAGGCCTTACGGCTTGAATCCGAAATATAATGAAAAGGTTTATGTAGAATTAGACAAAATGATCGCAGCCGAAATTATTGAGCCAATGGAAGAATCCAACTGGGTGAGTCCTATGGTAGTACAGGAGAAAAAGCAAAAGGGCGAAATAAGAATATGCGTGGACCTCAAGAAGTTGAACGACGCCTATGTACATGACCCATTCGCGACACTGTTCGTAGATGAAGTATTGGAAAATGTTGGTGGACAAGAAATATACTCGTTCACGGATGGGTTCTCGGGGTACCACCAAATCAAGATCGCACCAGAAGATAGGAGCAAAATGACGTTCACAACAGAATAGAGCTACTTTCAATACACCGTTATGCTGTTTGGATTGAAGAATGCACTAGCCATTTTTTTGCGCATATTTGTTGCTGCGTTAAAAGAATACATCCACAAATTTTTGGAGGTCTATCTAGATGATTGGACTATCTTCAGATTAGTTAAGCACCATGCAGCAAGATTACACTTGATGATGGATACTTGCCGATGACAACAGATTGCACTGAACCTTAAGAAGTGCACATTCCTCGTTCCCTTTGGAAACCTGTTGGGACATGTAGTCTACAAGCAGGGATTGATGGTGGAGCCTACAAAGATTGTCATTATTCTAAATTTGGAAGCACCATGAAGTGTTAAACAGTTGCACGCTACCTTGGGACACACCAAGTGCTACATAAAATTTATCAAAAGATATGCCTAAATCACTGCCCTGATGGAAAAGCTATTGAAAAAGGATGTTACATTTTGCTGGCATGATGATTGCATGAAAAGTTTGGATGTCCTGAAGGGGAAATTGGCCTCTGCTCCAATCCTGGTCTTCCAAAAATGGGATGTGGAGTTTCATGTCCATGTTGATGCGTCATGTATCGCGCTGGGAGCAGTGCTCACACAGGAGGGCAAGGAAGGCTTGGATCACCCTATCATGTTTGCAAGCCGGAGGTTGTCCAAAGAAGAGAAGAACTATTCCACCACTGAGCGTGAGGGGTTGGCGATGGTGTACGTGCTCCAAAAATACCGACACTATTTGCTCGGAGGAAATTTCAATATGTATACCGACTATTCCACGTTGAAATACATATTCAATAAGCCTGTGTTGGGGGGGTGCATATGCAAGTGGCTCTTATTGTGCCAAGAATGTAATTTTGAGGTTGTAGTAAAGTCAGGATGCTTGAACGTAGGACCAAATCACTTATCGCGCATTGAGACGGGAAAGGAACCCACTAATTTGGAGGAGGGACTACCTGACGCTCAGATTTTTGCTGTGCGTGTCACGGACATACACTACAAAGATATAATCCACTTTTGGACCACAGGGACCATGCTGAAGGAATAATCCATCCAACAGAAGAAGGAATTGGTGGTGCGCACAGTGGATTTTTCTGTCATCGCGGGGCACCTATATAAAATGGTCAATGATGAGATATTGCGAAGATACCTACCTGAATTTGAATGAAGTCAGATCCTCACGGAAGCACATGGGGGCGTTGCAGGAGGACACTATGCAGGATGAGCAACTACACAAAAGATTCTCTATGCAGGATTGTGGTGGCCAACCCTGCACAAGGATTCGAAAGCACACTGTAAGGCAAAGGACTAGAAAACCATCACGGAGGGATGAGATGCCATTAAATCCACAGATGACACTACAACCATTTGAGAAATGGGCAATCGACTTTGTGGTAATAATCAAACCTTAGGGAAAGATGGGCATGCACTACATCATCACTGCAACAGAGTACTTGACACGATGGGTGGAAGCACAGCTGGTCAAAGATTGCACGGCTGCTACGACTACGAAGCTTTTATTTGAAAACATGTTGACCCAATTTGGCTGTCTGAAAATCTTAATGAGTGGTCGCAGAACACATTTCTTGAACGAAACCATCAACGCACTCACAAAAGAATTCTAGGTGTATCATAAAAAAAGTACACCATACCACCCACAAGCTAATGGGACTATAGAAGCTTTTAACAAAATATTGGAGACTGCGCTGACCAAAGTGTGCAACGCACAATGAAATGATTGGGACCTATGCGTACCTGCAATGCTATGGGCTTACAAGGCAACGTGAAAGAAAATGACGGGACAGACACCTTTCCGGTTAGTTTATGGCATGGAATCTGTCATGCCGATGGAATATATCGTACCTAGTTTGTGAATAGCAGCGCTCACAGGGATGACGGACCGCGAAGCTCTAGAGGAAAGGCTCAGGAAATTGGAATAACTTGAGGAAGAATGTTTTTTGGCTGGGTTTCATTAGTAGGTACAAAAACATCATGAAAAATCCCAGCCTGATCGCCATATCAAGTTGTGCACCTTCAAGGTACATGACTTAGTGCTATTGTATGACAGTAAGTTTGAAAAATTTCTGGGAAAATTCTGAATGCATTGGTTGGGACCATATGTGGTTAAGGAGGTCACACACAGAGGCACGGTCCATCTAGTCAAACTAAATGGATAACCCTTCCCAGGCAAAGTAAATGGCAGTCGCTTGAAGCCCTACACGGGTGGGCCGACTATCTGACTAGCCGGCCGAAGCACAGTCTTTGCGCTCCGAGGAGCCAGACAAGGCGTGGGAATATAAAAATACGCAGCAGATACCGGTACAGATGTAAGGAAAAAATGCAACCACGGAGGTCTTAGAATAGAGGATGCAACAGTTTAAGCATGCAACGGCGTAGTGCACTGCCAACATCAGCAAAGTTCGAGGACAGTTGGAGGGACTCCGCGCCAAGACCATCACGCCGATAGAGTGACTTGATGGTGAGTCACGATGTTTGTGTTGGGGGCATGTTGGGCATGGAATCCCCCCATGGCATGTTTTGGGGCTCAAAGCCCAAGTTTTGAGTTGATATTGTTGTAAATCTTTGCAAATTGTGGGCGCGAAATATATGTTAGAGTCATAGGGTTGTTCGCCCTAAGTTTTGAATGTAATGTCAGTCTACCCATGGTCTGTGGACCATGGGATTGTATAAATAGAGCAAGGCTCTAAGTTGTAAAGACATCTAATGGAATCTAATAGATAGAAAGTAGAAGCACAGAGCAAGGGTCTAAGTGTGTCTTGGGTCATAAAGTAGGAGAAGGCTCTACAGCTGAGTGTGCAGAGGCCTAGTAGAGTCTGTAGCTAAGTGCATGGACCCCTGTAGCTGAGTACATAGGGCAGAATAGAGTCTGTAACCGAAGGAAGAGAATAATAAAGAGAAGATTTATGTAAATTTCATGTATCTATTCTTGGGTTATTATCTATTGGATATGAATTGCAATTATCTATTTATTTACTGTGTGCACTTGTACGAACTGTGAATATTGTTAAGTATAACTGAACGCATATAGATAAGCTAGGTTAATCAACTAATATTAGATTACTAGTAATGAATTGGGTAATAACATTGTTCGGCCCCCGAGTAGGGCTGTGCAAAGTTAGCATCTCAGGCTGCGAGGTACAGGTAAGTGTATGTAGTAACGTGCACGCAGGGTCGGGCTGCGAACCACTTGAACTCATCAGACATCTCTGGGGTGCGGGAACCTAGTTCTAGCACCCTCCCATACTACTTCAGGTGAGATCTCAGTCCGCGCTCCACAGACTATTGCCGAAAGGGCCAATAGTACCAGGATCTGTCCCATTAGTTTCTTGCACGTTGTCCTGTAAGCCCATAGCACGGCAGGTACGCGTAGGTCCCAATCGTTTCACTATGCATTGCACACTTCGGTCAGTGCAGCCTCCAGCATTTTGTTGAAAGCTTCTATAGTCCCATTGGCTTGTGGGTGGTATAGTGTAGTTTTCTGATGATACACCTGGAATTCTTCTATGATTGCATTGATGGTTTCATTCAGGAAATGTGTTTTGCAATCACTCATTAAGATTTTCGAATAGCCAAATCGGGTCAACACATTTTCGAACAAAAGCTTTGCAGCTGTAGTGGCCGTGCAATCTTTGACCAGCTGTGCCTCCGTCCATCATGTTAGGTACTCCGTTGTGGTGATGATATAGCACATGCATGTCTTTCCCTGAGGTTTGATTGGTCCCATAAAGTCGATTTCCCATTTCTCGAACGACTGCAGCATCATCTATGGATTTAATGGCATCTCGTCCCTCCATGATGGTTTTTCAGTCCTTTGACATATATCGCAG
Organism: Pinus taeda; assembly: GCA_000404065.3. Classification (NCBI taxonomy): domain Eukaryota; kingdom Viridiplantae; phylum Streptophyta; class Pinopsida; order Pinales; family Pinaceae; genus Pinus; species Pinus taeda. The sequence goes on from APFE031366716.1 coordinate 642,137, forward strand.
GCCTTACAGTGTGCTTTCAAATCCTGGTGCAGGGTTGGCCACCACAACCCTGTACAGAGAATATTTTGTGAAGTTGCTTGCCCTGCATAGTGTCCTCCTATAGCACCCCCATGTGCTTCCACGAGGATCTGACTTCATTCAAATTCATGTACGTATCTTCGCAATATCTCATCATTGCCCATTTTATATAGGTGACCCACGATGACAGAAAAATCTGCCGCACGCACCACCAATTCCTTCTTCTATTGGACGAAGTATTTGTTCGGCGCAATACCGATAGTCAGAAAGTTGATTATATCTTTGAAGTGTCCATCCATGATGTGCACAACAAAAATTTGAGCGCCAAGTAGTCCTTCCTCTAAGTTAGTGGGTTCCTCGCCCATCTCAATGTGCGACAAATGATTCGGTCCTGCATTCAAGCATCTCGGCTTTACTACGACCTCAAAATCATATTCCTAGAACAATAAGAGCCACTTGCATATGCGCCCCTCCAACATAGGCTTATTGACCCGGTATTTCAGTGCAGAATGGTCGGTATACATCTTGAAATGTCCTCCAAGCAAATAGTGTCAGTATTTTTGGAGCACGTACACCATCGCCTACCCCTCGCGCTCAGTGGTGGAATAGTTCTTCTCTGCTTTGGACAACCTCCGGCTTGCAAACGTGCTAGGGTGATCCAAGCCTTCCCTACCCTCCTATGTGAGCGTTGCTCCCAGTGCGATACACGACGCATCAACATGGACATGAAACTCCACATCCCATTTTGGGAAGACTAGGATTAGAGCAAAGGCCAATTTCCCCTTCAGGACATCCAAAATTTTCATTTAATCAACATTCCAACAAAATGTAACATCCCTTTTCAATAGCTTTTCCATCAGTGTGCTGATTGGGCATAGCTTTTGATAAACTTTCTGTAGTACCCGGTGTGTCCCAAGGTAGTGCACAGTAGTTTAACACTTCGCGGTGCTTCCAAATTTAGAATAACAACAATCTTCGCAAGGTCCACCCTCAGTCCCTGCTTGTAGACCACATGTCCCAACAGGTTTCCAAAGGGAACAAGGAATTTGCACTTCTTAAGGTTCAGTGCAATCTGGTGTTGTCGACAAGTATCCAACATCAAGCGTAAGCTTGCTACATGGTGCGCAACTAATTTGAAGACAGCCTAATCATCCAAATGGACCTCCAAGAATTTGTGGATATATTCTTTGAACGCGGCAACAACGATGCGCAAAAAATATGGCTGGTGCGTTCTTCAATCGAAACGGCATAACGGTGTATTGGAAGCAGCCCCATTCCATTGTGGACGTTGTTTTGCTCCTGTCTTCTGGTGTGATCTTGATCTTGTGGTACCCCGAGAACCCATTTGTGAATGAGTATGCTTCTTGTTTGCCAACAGTTTCCAATACTTCATCTGTGAACGGTGTCGGGAATGGGTTGTGTACACAGGCGTCATTCGGCTTCCTAAGGTCCATGCATATTCTTATTTCACCCTTCTGCTTTTTCTCCTGTACTACCATAGGACTCACCCAATTGAATTCTTCCACTGGCTCAATAATTCCGGCTACGAGCATTTTGTCTAATTCTACGCGGACCTTTTCCTTATATTTTGGATTCAAGTGGTAAGGCCTCTGCTTAACCGGCTTCACGTCAGACCTCATTCACTGTATTTCTCGGCTTCCCTATCAAGGAAAGGACCCCATGACCATAACCGAAGGAAAGGCCAGCGATTTGGCTCTCGCAAAAGCCATGAAGGCAAAATACAAGCTGGAGAAGAAAAAGAGGGACTATGACATATCCAACATTAAGGACAAAGGGGTACGCGTAGCAACCCAACTCCTAGTCGGAAAAGTTATGAGGAAGTGTCACGCTGATGAGGTATCGGCGCCAGTGGTCGCGCTGGCCGAGAAGTGCATGGAGGGGGTCAAGTTCAACTGGTCCAAATTCCTCTACGAGGAATTTTTGAAAAATTATCGCGAAGCCCAGGAGTAGGGTACAAACTTCCACTATGCATGGTTGTTGTTATCCATAATGCTTGTAGTAGGGGAATTACCAAAAGACAGTCAATTCCCCAACATTGATAGAGACTTACTGGAGGCTGCGAAGTACGCTTCACTCTGGACCATAAAGGACGCAAAATGGATTCGCGACACCAAAATTTTCTAGGTGCTCATGGAGGTGAGCATCCAGATGTGGATCAATCAGATGTCGCACCTATCATCTACGGTGTACAATAGTCTGCAAAGTTTTGCAGACTTCAAATTTGATATGCACAACACTTATATCAGGGTGCGAAAGGATCAGCGAAGCAGTGGACGAAACTACCATTTGTAGCCATTGACGACGCGATTTTTACTATCTTGGAGACATGGTCTCCTGAATGGTGCGCCCCAGATCTGGAAAAATTGGAGAAGGCGGAAGCACTAAAGAAAAAGGATGATGCCAAGCTGCACGTCACTCAATTGGCAGAGAAAATGTGGAAGGATAAAGCAGTAGGTGAGGTAAGGGCAACACAAGAAGCGACATAGAAAGCCGTGGAGCAGAAGAAGGCTGCAAAAGTAGCAACAACAACACATGCAGATGAGGGCCAAGCAAAGTCCTCACAAGGGTAGGAAGCAAAAGAAACAAAAACAATAGAAGGGAGCGCAGACCCAGGGGCCATGTCCACACAGTTGAAGCGGCCACACATCACAGAGCAAGTAGGACCAAGGAAAAAGGTCAAGGCCTCGAAGTTGGCCATTGACCCGATCACCTTAACTAAAGTTGATCTCCATGACATCGGCGAGACAGTCCATGATGTCACCAATGAAACACTTCAAGAGTTTATGCAGGAGCATCAAACTGTGTTGGGGGCCCTTAGAGTGCAGCTGCAGGAGTTACAAATGTGCCCCCCTCAGGAAGGTACCCTACCAATCCACATAGTATCAGGAACTTCAACAGCAAATCAGATGTTGCGCACAAGGATGGAAAACACTATAATGTTGCCAGAGGGAGCTCTAGTGTCGTCAAATGAGATGGATCGATTGTCGATTAGCATGATGAAAGGCCTTGGCCTTAATCTGGCTGCCCTTCCCTGAGAAATGTTGTATCTACTACAGGATGGGATAACAGCAAAGCTGTGGGCCAGGGAGAGCCGCGGAATCTAAGTTCTTAGTGAGAAGAAGATAAACATACAACTCAACTTGCAGCGTGACAAATTAGTGTCACAAAATCAATATTTTGTGCAAACCATATATGATGCTTGTCGACGTGTCCCAGAGCTAGCCATCGCAGTAGATATACCTGTAGAAGTGGGGATCCATAGTTTGGCAACCAGAGTCCGCGGCCAGGGAAGAGACGACAAAGGTGCAGGTAGAGCTAAATCTCCAGATCGTCGAGCTATGGTTGAAGGCGCAACATTCCACTCCCCCAGAAATCAGAGAACAATGCGTTAGCGCTATCACAGTAGGGTTGGAAGAAATTGGAGGTGAAGTGTGCAACTGTACTGACATGTTGGAACAAGCACTTGAGGTCCTCACAACTTTGCAAGAGGACCCCAACATCCAGCACCTAGAGATAGAGGTGCATGAACTCCAATAGTAGTACGATAGTGTCAGAGGAACTACACAAACATTAGTCCTCACTCAGCGACTTGCGAGGATGCAATAAGCTAAGGCATTAAAGACAAGGTGGACACGGCACGCCATAAGGAAGCAGTTATCAAAGCATGTGTTCAGCCATGGATTGACGAGGCCTTCACGATCATGGAAAATGTCGAAGGGAAGCTTGTGCATATATAGGGGATGCACACACATATGCAGGAAAGCGTGTTGGCCACAAAGGTCTCAAAAGAATGGATGCAGTAGGTTCAGCAAGTAGTAGCTCAGTGCACTGCAGACATCAGTACCATTCGAGAACAATTGGAGGGACTCCGCGCCAAGATCACCGCGCCGATAGAGTGGCTCGAAGGCGAGTCACGATGTTTTTTTTGGGGGCCTATTGGGCATGGATCCCCCCACGGCATGTTTTGGGGCTCAAAGCCCAAGTTTTGAGTTGATATTGTTGTAAATCTCCGCGAATTGCGGGCACGAAATGTATGTTAGAGTCATAGGTCTGGCCGCCCTAAGTTTTGAATGTAATGTCAGCCTACCCATGGTCCGTGGACCATGGGATTTTATAACTAGAGCGAGGATATAAGTTGTAAAGGGATATAATAGAATGGAATAGAGAATAAGGCATGAAAGGTATTAGAGATTAAGTCGAAGTGCGAAGTGTGTCTTGTGTCGTAGAGTAGGAAAAGGGTCTGCAGCTGAGTGCATAGAGGCCTAATAGAGTCCACAGTTGAATGCGCGGACCCCTGCAGTTGAGTGCGCAGGGTGGAATAGAGTTTGTAACCAAAGGAAGAGAATAAAAAAGAGAATATTTATCTAAATTCTGTGTATCTGTTCTTGGGTTATTATCTATTGGATATGAATTGCAATTATACTATTTATTTACTGCGCACACTTGTAAGAACTTTGAATATTGTTAAGTATAATTGAAAGAAGACAAATAAGCTAAGTTAATCAACTAATATTAGATTACTAGTAAGGACTTGGGTAATAACATTGTTCGGCCCCCAAGTAGGGATGTGCGAAGGTAGCACCTCAGGCTACGAGGAACGGGTAAGTGTGCACAGTGACGTGCACGCAGGGTCGAACCACAGACCACTTGAACTCATCAGACATCTCTAGGGTGCAGAAACCTGGTTCTAGCACCCTCCCATACTACTTTGGGTGAGACTTCAATCCGTGCTCCACGCACTGTTTCCAAAAGGGCCAGTAGTATGGGTATTTGTTTGGCTAAATCACCTCCGAACCTCAGTTCTTTTGGGTGAGAGCCGAGTATCCTAACCATATAGACTACAACATAATGTTTGGATGTCCTGAAGGGGAAATTGGCCTCCACTCGAATCCTAGTCTTCCCAAAATGGGATGTGGAGTTTCATGTCCATGTTGATGCATCGTGTATCGCGGTGGGAGTAGTTCTCACACAGGAGAGCGGGGAAGGCTTGGATCAACCTATCGCATTTGCAAGCCGGAGATTGTCCAAAGTAGAGAAGAACAATTCCACCACAGAGCGCGAGGGTTTGGCGATGGTGTACGTGCTCCAAAAATACCAACACTATTTTCTCGGAGGACATTTCAAGATGTATACCGACCATTCCATGCTGAAATACCTACTCAATAAGCCTATGTTGGAGGAGCCCATATGCAGGTGGCTCTTATTGTTCTAGGAATATGATTTTGAGGTTGTAGTAGAGCCAGGACGGCTGAATGCAGGACCGGATCCCTTGTCGTGCATTGAGACAAGCGAGGAACCCACTAATTTGGAGGAGGGACTACCTGACGCTCAGATTTTTGGTGTGCGCGTCGCGGATGGACACTTTGAAGATATAATCCACTTTATGACCAAAGGGACCACATCAAAGGAATACTCTATCCAACAGAAGAAGGAATAGGTGGTGCGCACGACGGATTTTTCTGTCATCGCGGGGCACCTATATAAAATGGGCAATGATGAGATATTGTGAAGATACCTACCTGAATTTGAACTAAGTTAGATCCTCACAGAAGCACACGGGGGCACTGGAGGAGGACACTATGCAGTATGAGAAACTACAAAAAATATTCTCCGCGTAGGGTTGTGGTGGCCAACCCTACCCCAGGATTTGAAAGCACACTGTAAGGCTTGCGATATATGTCAAAGGACTAGAAAACCATCACAAAGGGACGAGATGCAATTAAATCTAGAGATGACACTACAACCATTCGATAAATGGGTAGTCAACTTTGTGAGACCAATCAAACCTCAGGGAAAGACGGGCACACACTATATCATCACTGCAACAGAGTACCTCACATGATGGGTAGAGGCGTAGCCAGTCAAAGATTGCACAGCTGCTATGGCTACGAAGCTTTTGCTCGAAAATGTGTTGACCCAATTTGGCTGTCCAAAAATCTTAATGAGTGATCGCAGAACACATTTCCTGAATGAAACCATCAGCGCGCTCACAGAAGAATTCCAGGTGTATCATCAGAAAAGTACACCATACCACCCACAAGCCAATGGGACTATAGAAGCTTTCAACAAAATACTGGAGATTGCACTGAACAAAGTGTGCAACATGCAGCGAAACGATTGGGACCTGCGTGTACCTGTCGTGCTATGGACTTACAGGAAAACATGCAAGAAACTGACAGGACAGACACGTTTCCAGTTAGTTTACGGCATGGAAGCTATCATGCCGATGGAATATATCGTATCTAGTCTATGAATAGTAGTGCTAACAAGGATGACAGACTGCGAAGCTCTGGAGGAAAGGCTCACGCAATTGGAAGAACTTGAGGAAGAACAATTTTTGGCTGGGTTTCATCAGCAGGTACAAAAGCAGCATGAAAAAGCCTAGCACGACCACCATATCAAGTTGCACACCTTCAAGGTAAATGACTTAGTGCTGCTGTATGACAGTAAGTTTGAAAAATTTCCTGGAAAATTCGGAATGCATTGGCTAGGACCATACGTGGTTAAGGAGGTCATAGATAGAGGCACGGTCTATCTAGTCAAACTAAATGGAGAGCCCTTCCCAGGCAAAGTAAATGGCAACCACTTGAAGCCCTACATGGGTGGGCCGACTATTTGACTAGTCGACCGAAGCACAGTCTTTGCACTCCGAGGAGCTGGACAAAGGCGCAGGACTATAAACATATGCAGCAGATGCTAGTACATATGTAAGGAAACAATTCAGACATGGAGGTCTCAAAATAGAGGATGCAGCAGGTTCAGCAAGCAACATCTCAGTGCGTTGCAGACATCAGTACCATTCGAGAGCAGTTGGAGGGATTCCATGGCAAGATCGCTGCATTGACAAAGTGGCCCAAGGGTGAGTCATGATGTTTGTGTTGGGGGCCTGTTGGGCATGGAATGCCCCCATGACATGTTTTGGGGCTCAAAGCCCGAGTTTTGAGTTGATATTGTTGTAATGCTCCACGAATTTCTGACATGAAATGTATGTTAGAGTCATAGGGTTGTCCGCCCTAAGTTTTGAATGTAATGTTGGCCTACCCATGGTCCGCGGACCATGGGATTGTATAAATAGAGTGAGGCTCTAACTTGTAAAGAAATCTAATGGGATCTAATAGAAGGAATGGAATCTAATAGATATAAAGTAGAAGCACAGAGCAAGTGTCTTAGTGTGTCTTGGGTCGTAGAGTAGGAAAAAGGCTCTGCAGCTGAGTGCATAGAGGCTTAGTAGAGTCCGCAACTGAGTGCATGGACCCCTGCAGATGAGTGCACAGGGCGGAGTCGAGTCTGTAATTAGAGAAGATATTAATAAAGAAAGGTTTTGTTACCAATTCTGGGTATCTATTTTGAGTTATTACTTGTTTGATATCGTTTGCGAATATACTTTTTCTTTACTATATGCACTTGTATGAATTGTGAATATTGTTAAGTATAACTGAAAGCATACAAAGAAGCTAAGTTAACGAACTAATATTCGATTATTAGTAAGGACCTGGGTAATAACACTATTCGGCCCCCAAGTAGGGTTGCGTGAAGGCAGCATCACAGGCTGCGAGGTACAGGTAAGTGTGCGTAGCGACGTGCGCGCAGGGTTGAACCACAAACCACTTGAATCCATCAGACATCTCTAAGGTGCGGAAACTTGGTTCCAACACCCTCCCATACTACTTCGGGTGAGACCTCAATCCACACTCCACGTACTGTTGCCGAAACAGCTAGTAGTACCGAGATTTGTTTGGCTAAATCACCTCTGAACCTGGGTCAGGCCCCAACAAGCCAAGAATCTCAAGGGGTAAAGCACGAGTTGGAAAATTTCCTAGAGACCCTCTCTTATCAAGAATCAATAAATTTGTAGTTGGGACTGTCAGTACGAAAGAATTGGGAAGATTTCTTGATACTTTCAAGATAGATATTTTAGGGGGTCTAAGTGAACAAATTGACACCCTTAAAATACAAAATAAGAAAAACTTTGAAAATGTTGCATTATCCATTTTCTATCCTAGATGTTGAAATAACCATGCTCTAAGAGAATGTCCTTTAGACTCAAAAGCTATAGAAACTTGTGCCATATGTGCAGATAACCATGATACTAAGGAGTGTCCTTCTTTACCAGGACTCAAGGCTGTATTTAATGATGAAAGGATACTAGAACAAGTATACCCTCTTTACTTTATTGCCAAGAGACCATGAAAAAATTCTCAAACAAATCAACTACAAGGCTTTAGACCACAACAATTTTCTCAGTCTTCACAAAATAATTGGAATCCATCTTGGTAGCCTTGGGTTCAGCCACAATCACAATCTTGGAATCAAGGATGGCAAAGTCCTTATGGGGCTTATGCTCAATATCAACAATATTCACCATCCTATCCTAATTTTACATGACAATTCCTACTCCAATCTAATCAAATTACTCAAGCCAATCAGTTACCCCAATTCCAAGTTCAAAATCAAAATCCACAGCTCTCCCTACCATTTGCACAAAAATAAAATCAACTACCCACTCAACCACTTCTGAATCCCAATAATAAGATGTCACAACAACAACCTGTTTACAATATCAAAGGGAAAAATCCTCAAACCTATGTAATAACTCCACTAGATCTAAATAATGTTCAATTAAGGTCTAGAAGAGTATTACAAGTAAAACCCCCTGTTGTTATTCAGGAAGCAAGGACAAATCTTCAAAAACATAAAAATCAATCTGAAGAAGGAGAAACCTCTGTCCCTCAGAAAGAGAATAATCAAACATAAAATGTTCCAATAAATACTCCTATTATAGAACAACCCTCGGTATCCATTAGACCACCTTTTCTTGAACGGTTGAAAATTGATGGAGTAGAAAAACAAATCACAGTGCCTGATTATAATATGATGGATGAATTAAGAAATGTCTATATAGAAATTCCTTTATCGCAAGCCATAAAAGAAATATCAATCTTTGTAAAAACAATTAAGGAATTAAGTACTCAAAGATTAGGAATAAAAAGAAAAGACATAAAAAGAATTCAATTAGTCGGGAAAATTGTAGACACCATGATGGGGAAAACAACAATCCAAAACTATCTAGATCTACGGAGCCCCATTGTGAAAATTCACATCAAAGGAATTGAAATACCAAACACATTGATTGATCTAGGAGCATCCATAAACATAATGAGTAAACAAGTTATGGATTCACTTAGGCTTCCTAAACTTCAACACACACCAACATTATTACAATTATGAGATAGGTCTGTAATTAAACCTGATGGTGTATTAGAAGATGTTTGTGTATCCTTATATTCTTGTGAATATCCTGTTGATTTCATGGTCTTAAAACCCAAGAATAATGAAGGAGGACATCCATTAATCCTAGGAAGACCTTGGTTATCTATAGTTGATGCTTTCATCGGTTGTAGATTAGGTGACATGTTTATCTCATATGGAAATTCTATAAAGAAATTTACATTATACCCACTAGAAAAAACAACAATAGAAATAGAGAATGAGGAATGGATAGATGATGATGATGATGATATACAACCTGTTTTCACTACTAAACAAGTAAGATAGGAGGACCAAATTTTAAATCTAATGGAAAATAATGAACATTCCTCACATTATGATAGTAGTCGAAATGAATATCTCTCATCTAGCCAAGTATATTTTCTCTCTATGGAGAAATTTGGGAATTCTTCAATAGAAATTTTTCCAGGTAAAGCTTTGAATATTAATAAAAACCTAGAAGAATTACAAAAGAATAAACTCATAGAAGTTTTACAAAAACATTCTTTTGCTTATGCATGGGAATACACTAATATGAGAGGAATTGATCCTAAGACTTACATACATCATATCTACATTGAACAAAGTGCAAGACTAGTTAGACAACCACAACGAAGAATGAACCCAAATCTAAAAGAAATTGTTAAGGAGGAATTACAAAAGCTGCTAAATGTAAATTTCATTTATCCAATTATCAGACAGTTAGTGGGTTTCACCCCTAGTAATCGTTCCAAATAAAAATGGGAAATGGAGAGTATGTATCGATTATAGGGAATTGAATAAAGCAACATTAAAACACCACTTTCCACTTCCTTTCATAGATCAAGTCTTGGACACGTTAGCAAGGAAAAAGTATTTTTCATTTTTGGACGGCTTTAGTGGATATAATCAGATTCAGGTAGCACCTGAAGGTCAAGATAAAACCACATTTACTTGTCCATGGGGAAATTATGCTTAACGATTACTTCCCTTTGTATTATGCAATGCTCCAAAAACATTCCAAAGAGCAATGCTCGAAATTTTCTCTGATCTTATTCATGATTGTGTGGAACTGTATATGGATGATTTGACAATTTATGGAGATTCTTTTAATGAAGCAATTGAAAATTTAGAAAAATATCTAATAAGATGTAAAGAAACAAATCTTTTGTTAAGCCATGAAAAATGTTTTATGATGTTCAATGAAGGAATTGTCTTGGGTCACCATATTTCAGCAGATGGAATTAAGGTAGACTCATCTAAAGTTGAGGTCATTCTAAATTACCAGTGCCAAACATTCAACGAGATGTTAGGAGTTTTATTGGTTTTACTGGATATTATAGAAGATTTATAGAAAAATTCACAAAAATTGCATCTCCACTCTTTAAACTACTTACCAAAGATTGTGAATTCAGTTGGGATTTTGATTGTCAAGTTGCCTTTGAAACTTTGAAAAAGAACATTTCTGAAGCACCTATCTTAAAAGGACCTAATTGGAAATTTCCTCTCCATATATCAACTTATGCTTCAGATACAACCTTAGGAGATGCGTTAGGGAAAAAAGACCTTACTCCTTATGCAATATACTACACTAGTAAAATTTAAGTCCAACAGAGCTAAATTATACTGTAACTAAGAAGGAGTTTTTAGCTGTAGTTCATGCCATTAACAAATTCAGACATTATATAACTGGCTATGAAACTTTCATTCACACAGACCATTTTTCCATTAGATACCTAATGAATAAACTGATCACTAATGGAAGAATAACCAGATGGGTCTTATTGTTACAAGTATTCAACATCACTATTCTAGATAGACCTAGAAAATATAATACAATTGCTAAATTTTATCTAGAATTCAAAATGATACTAATGATCAACCCCTGGAGGATAAATTTCCTGATGAATATATTTTTGCAGTATCTACTAAATCACCTTAGTATGCAAATATTGCTAACTATTTAGCTACAGGGAATACCATTTCATTTGTCTCCTAGAGAAAAGAGGAGGATAGTTCACAATAGCACATCTTATTCATGCATAAACAAAGAATTATACAAAATGGGACCAGATCTCATCATCAAAAGATGTGTTCGAGAAGATGAGATACCAGAAATACTTAAAGCTATGCCATGATGAACCATGTGGAGGACATTTTTTTGACAAAAGAACTGCTTAGAAGGTCCTACTTTTAGGATATTATCGGCCTTCTATTTTCAAGGATACCAAGGAATATGTTAAAAGATGTGACATTTGTAAGAGAATGGGAAAACCTAGTCTTTCAAATGAAATGCCATTGCAGCTATAGGTACTCACTGAACCATTTGAAAAATGGGCACTAGATTTTGTTGGTACAATTATTCCATCTTCAAAGAAAAAAAGGTATATTCTGGTCTGTACTGATTATGTCACTAAATGGGTAGAAGCTAAAGCACTTCCTTTTGCTACTGAAAATGTTGTACTTTCATTTCTTTTTGAGGATATTTTCACTCATTTTGGTGTTCCAAGAGAAATTGTAACTTTTCAAGGAACACAGTTTACATCCAGATTAGTGTAGAAGTTTGTGGAGCAGTACAAAATCAACCATCAGAAGTCCACTCCATATCATCCAGAAGCTAATTGACAAGTTGAGTCTACAAACAAGGTGATTGAAGCAATGCTTACCAAGACTGTACACTTACAAAGGAAGGACTGGGCTTATAGAGCTACATGGAGAAGTACTACAAGACATACTCCCTATGAACTTGTTTATGGGAAGCAGGTCTTAATTCCAATAGAGTTCTAGATCTAGACCTATAAAACAATAGTCTAGTTGGATCTTAACTTATCAAAAGCACAAAAGAAAAGGATGGAACAACTCAATGATCTTGATGAAATAAGACAAGAAGCCCTCCAAAAGACTAGCCTAGTTCAACAAAAGAAATCTAGTTGGCATGACAAGTACATCAAAGAAAGGAAATTTCATCCAGGAGATTGGGCATTACTCTTTGATTCAAAGTTCAAAAATTTCCAAGGAAAATTCCAAACTCACTGACTTGGACCTTATGAAGTTGAAAATGTCTTTGACAATGGTGCAATTAGAATCAGGACTATTGCTGAAGAGAAAATTCCTTTTTTAGTGAATGGACATCGACTTAGACTTTATCAGAAGCCATTGACAAAAGAAGAATTTGTCAAAATTTTCCAAGACAATTCAGAATTGAAGATGGTTGAGTGAATTCTTCTTCTTTCTCCACCTTAGAAATTTTTATTTCTCTCTCTCTCCTCTCTCTATATATATATATATATATATATATATATATATATATATATATATTATATATAATATATATATATATATATATATATATATATATATATCTGTGTGTGTGTGTGAAATAATGTATATAACATGAAAACCAACTCTTGTTGGCACCTTAAATTTTCTCTCTTTACCATTTATTCCAAAAGGAAAAATCCCTTTTCCTAACTACCCCTTTCTTTAGAAAAAAAACTCTCTCAACTACAGAATTAGTGACTTTCTACAACTCGGACAAGTTTCTGCAACTCTAATAAGATTTATGTATCCAATTTTACAGGAACACTTGGTGGCTCAAATTGAAGAATAATTGACTCCTTTTAATTGCAAAGTACCTGCAGAAGATATCAAAGGAAAAATAAAGGTTAGCAATTCAGTCTAAAGTATGTGACACTTTAATTTTACAATAAGGGTTAATATATTGCATATATGAATTATGTGGACATAACACTACCAAAATAGAATGTAATCATTGAAAAACATGGGTGATAGTCGCTTGTCAAATCCATTATAGTCCACCATTTTAACTCGTGTCTTATCCCCATTTTGAGTCCATCGAATTGATCGCCGAATCATTGAATTAAATGCGTTCCAATGACTAACTCATTTCCGCAAGCCTTCATTATAATTCACTTGTTTTCTCATTTCTCCAAATTCATACAACCTCAACATTTATCTCCATTACAGAATGAAACCCTACCAGCGTCATTTTTCTCTGTCAAGTAAATAGTTCTTAAGACAAAACATCTCTCACCATGGGCGTTATTGTCCGAACAAAACCAATAGGAAAGAAGTTCTTGGAAGGGTACCCTCAGACCAGGGAACTGTTACAAAAAGTACAATGGTTAAAATTCATAGAAAAATTTGACGGTTTCCACTGGGAAGTAATGAATACTTTTTTACGATATTTTGATGGAACAGAGGTTGAAATAGGTGATGTCAAGTTCGCAGTAACCGAATACCCGATTGCAGAAGCCACCGAATTGCCTAGAGATGGATAAAAGTGGCTCAAAAATAGAGGAATCGAAGGGGAACATTGGAAACTATTCTTGAAGAACCCAAACATGGACACTACCATCTTCAAAACAGGTATTCCTAGTTCATCCCTCAAAAGTAAATGGATAAATTTACTCCTTGTACTTCAGAAATTTATTACTTGCAAAGGTCGATTTGGATGTATGTTTTTCTACCACTAGGATAATGATGAATTTCGTTAAAGAACATCAAATGAATCTTCCATACTTTCTCTTGCATAGCCTTAAGAAAATGTTAGTGATTGTTCAAAAGAAAATCTAGTCTATAGACAATACAATGTACCATCATGGATTGATTAAAAGTTTGATTGAATTTCATCTTCAAAGCATAGGTGACAATTGGGAAAATTATCTAGTAAGAAATCATTTTGAAGAGAAAACCCTTGAATATCCAAGTGGTAGTAGAACCCTCAGGGGAAAGAAGAGAAAAATGGAAATAGTAAGAGAACAGGAACCCCATTCCCGACAAGAATTATCAAAGGATGAACTACCCATTGTAGATATTTTGCAGAAAATGAAAAAGGGGGATTTTAGAAGAAAGAAAGCCAACAAGAAAACAGAGGTTTTATCCCAAACCAAGATCCTTACTCAAAACGAAAATCCGAAATCTAAAAAGGATAAAACTCAGGGATTTCCAACCACAGGTTTAAGAAGAATTACCAGATTGAATAAAATATAAAAACAAGCCTCAGGAGTTGCGTAATATATCAATCTTGAGTCGAAAGAACAAACTGAAGATCTTGAGGACTCTCCAGGAGAGTCACTGAGACTGTCACCAAGGGTGTCACCATCTCCCTTCAGTTCACCTCCAAGAAGTCTAGTAGAAAGCCCAGGCATTGATCCTTTTCAGCAAGAAATTTATGATAACATAGAATCATTGGAGAGAAAGGAAGCAACAACCAAAGGATCAATCCAAAGTCCAAGAGAAGGAAGTAACCAGTTTAATGAGCCACAAGAACCTTCAACATCTAATGTTTTGAAGCAAGAAATCTTTGAGCTTGAGACATTAAACAAATACCTAAAAAATGAAAATCAAACACTGAAGGCATAGAATGGAATTAAAATTGCCAAGAGTGATAACCTTATTCTTCACTTAAGTCTATGGTACAAAAAGAACAAGAGATTGAAGAAAGAAAATAAGGAAATGCAAAGAGAAATCATCAACATAAAGTATAAGATCCTCATGAAGAAACCAAGAATGGTAGTGGCTTCCAGAAAGAAGAAGAAAGTGAATCCTAGATGTGATAGGAAGAATGTATAGGAGAGTGACAATGTTGAGTTGTATGAGGACATACAAAACTTCTAGTGTGCGGGAATGTAGAGTCCAAGAACTGCTTTACCTTGACACCCTTTTTTCCCAGATTTCCTCCTTTCTCTTATTCCTATCATCCAAATAAATGTAATAAATATAAGGTTTTGTTAAGGTAAGCACTTATATGTCCTGTTTTTCATATTTTGTCCATATATCTTATTGTTTTATTAAAGTTTGCATTCAATTATGTAATTGACCTGATTCTGCAGCTAATCCATAGATCCACATCTACTTCCATTGTTGACAGGGTTCGAGTGTGCCATCTCAGTAAAGGTGTATATGGGTAGATGGAGAATGGTCCCCTCATGGATTTCTTCCTATTTACTCGAACCAATCCATTAAGATAATCACATTGCAACGCAGTCAACCATGACAGTCAACTGCAAGATAATGTGCCGGAACAAAGTGTGAGTTTCACGAGATATTATTGATTTGCTTTTTCAAATAGAAAATCAATGATTAAGCGATATGATTTGGTTTGATAAGGATTATAGTGAATATGCTTAGGCTTGAATTTCTCATGTTGTTAATTAAGAAAACGTTATAAGAACAATGGTCGCTATGTGTTTTGGTGTGCGCCACCATATGTAATTTTCAAAGCATCTTGTTGAAAATATTTTCCGATTAATAGATATTGTTTCATACATTTTATGTTGCGTTGGTTAAAGTTGTTGACTACCTCGTGGAGGGCCCCTGCATGCAAATCATGTCTTTGATTCATTGCAAGTAGATTTCCTTTTGTTTCTTAGAATTAATTTATGGATGCTCTGTTTTATATTTTTAGGATGCAGTCTAATGGAGTTCCCGATTAAATTGACATCTGCATCAGTAATTTCATTTTCTTTATACCTAGCATAACTCGATCATTTCTTTTGCTTTATACCTAGTATAATTCAGTCATTTCGTTTCATAGTTTCACTATTTCATGGATTAGTAATCTCGTTCTTGCTTTACTTTTGCCTCGATTGAAGCTACAATAGTTAAGAGTGACAGTCTTTTCTTAGCAACTGAATTCAAGCATCTTGCATTTTCCAATTTGATAAAGTAGGATCTCCTTCACATCATTCCATCCTTTCATAGTTAGTCTAGTTTGGCTGCAGCATAAAATCCAAACATACTAAAAAACAGTCTAACAAAGTAGATTTAGGATCACTATTCAACCATCCCACAACACTCAATTCAATTAAGATTAATTTTAGAATAACCAGTTAACAAATATCAAGGGTAATACTCTAATATAGACAGTAAAATCATCTCCATACTGCTTTTAGATTTAGACATTAACCATAAAATAAACACCTTAACAACATAAATAACTTCTAGCACATACCGTGCACTTGTACTTCATCAGTTTACCTACCCTGGTCGATAATTTATGCTTACAATTTAAGAACAATAAATTGACTAATGCCTCTATTTACAATATATGATGATTCATATCTTGTGAGTCTACCTATTTACCAAATTTTTTCATATACATGTATGTATTGTGATGCTATCCATGACACTTGGAGGGTGCATGGCCCACGTGACACAGACTAGGTACATATATATGAAATTTTGTACTCTTATCACCAAATTATACATAATTATTTATACTAATTTAGTTTGTATTAGATTGTATTTATATTAATAAATTCATGATAACACATAGACACAACCCAACTGCATGGATGAGCTTATGAGGTCATATGAGGTGGCAGTTGATCATACCAGACCATGCTTCCATGGATAATCCTCCAACTCCACCTCATAACACAGAGGAGGCTAGGTTAATCAAAACATGGTTATTAGTTCAAGGATGTATGGTGACTGTAATACCCTCCTCCCACATCTACCCAAGTAACCGGCCAACTGGGGTAAGCATGTGATGAGAAGTTACTATGATATTATTCGACCTCTTAAGTCACCTTAAGGAAGTGGAACCGATGGAAATACACCATACAAACCTGCCACATCAGCAACAGGACTCCTAGGAACCATCCCAACCACTCAGGTAACTAGACCCTAGGTCTCACTTTGTTTTTAGACCATTAAACCCCTAGACTCTCCCTTGATATGGAAACGCATGCATCTAGGACACTCCAGATGCTCCCACAACATAAGTATGCATACGCCCAAGGAATTTTTTGCCCAGTAGTGTTCTTGCATCTCTGGTATTTGAGCCACATTTTTAGGCCCAGAGCCCAAGTCACTTCTTATAATTCAATGACACTTTCAAAATTGCAAGATAACAACAAAATGATGATACACATACAATTACTTGAACAAGGACTTGACTAGACCCCTACTAACCATGACAGGAATTTCGTTAAACATGTCACAAATATATAATCTATAGGTTTAAACAATGGATTTGAGTATAGGGGTCTCATAATCATTTGAGAATTGCTAAGAAGCATAGATTCTTCAACACATTAACTACAATTTCATCCATTATGCCATAGATACATCATTCATTCATTTACAAGTAAAAACATGATATGGGCCAAATATAACCATTGTCATAATACATGTTCAAAACCATCATAATATCAATAGAAATATCAAGGAAATTGCAACCATATTATCCACGTACAAACCAGTATAATGCTCATGAATAAGAAGGAGAAATAACCTCATATTAATGATGCAAAGGCCAACTAGTTGTGGAACTTCCACGAACCACCCAACCGTAGACATGGCTGAGACAAATCTCTCTTCAGTCAGTCAAACTCGTGCCATATTCCAACCATGAATGTGGGATCTGATTAAATACATAAATCAAAACCATTCAAGGCTTCCAAAGGCTAAACCACCTCAACCCATCAGACAGTGATTCCACCTCACGGTTGGACATCAAAAACCATCATCAGATTAGTCTATTCCCAATCTTTCTAGGGCTCTAGAGTATTTGTTCTAACCAAGGCTTCTAGGACTAGTAATTCAACCCACAACTGCCACCGGGCTTCTAGAGAATTTTTCTAACCAGGGCTTCCAAGACTAGTAACTCAACCCACCAACAGTTTACAGTGCGTTTTTCCAACCAAGACTTCTAGTACTAGTAACTCAACCCAAGTTATTACAGGGATTCTAGAGCATTTGTCTAACCAGAGCTTCCATGAACTAGTAACTCAACCCAAGCTAAAGGAAACATGAAAGCCAACCAGAAAAACAAATAAATAAACCCACAACACCATGGCTATCGAGTAAATGGAAAGGCTAGGAAAATCCACTGTCAATCCAAGCAATCCTCCATGCCAATGACAGATCATGACCAATAAATCACATGCATATGCCATGCATGCCACAAAGAGTGAGGAAAACATACATGCAACGTAGTACATGCAAGCAAAACTTGTTGTAGCTACTAATTCCGATGTCCTCTTGACTTTCCTTCTCTCCCTTTGCCTTCTTGCTCCAAAATTCCAAGTATGCCACACTCTCCAAGAGTGCTCCAAGAAAAACCTAAGTGTCGAAGACTATGAGAGATATAATAGAGAGAGAGCTCCAAAATTGAACTAACAAAAGTCTGTGAACTAATCCTCAAAAACCTTTTTATTAATGAGGCCTATATTTTCTTCATTTTCCATTATTTTCCTTCATTTTCTCCTCACATGCAACCTGTGACCTTTCACCTCCCTTTTATCCTAATTTCCATTATTTTCATAGATAAATGTGCCAAATGACATTTTGCCTCTCCAAATCCTTTTTCATTTCCTTTTCCACTTTCCTTAGCCATTAATCAATCACAAGTGATCCCCATCACTATGATTTTGCCCAACATTCTACTTGGAATAAGTGTCCCATCAACCATGGTTATTATTTTGTCATTAATAACTTTTATTACATGGAATTTTCACCGGGTTTGTTACAAAACCCTCCCCCTTGGGGAACACTATCTTCAGTGTTCAACAACACCTACAACCAACAAGGTTGGTGTAAGCAAAAAATACTTCCTACGGAGCCTTATAACTTAGCTCGTTGTAGTATTTATAATGATCAACCTGTTGAGAAGCAACCAACATAACAACATAATAAGCATAACATCATAATAACATGACACCCATGCCACTTATTGGAGATTTATAACATATCTTATGGTGGTATTTACATCCATCTACATATGCATATATACCAATCGTCACCAAAATATGTAGAAAAAACATATACCAAGACATATAACAAAACATCCGCTCAACCAGTGAATAAGGAAGGATACATAGACCACATCTGATCGACCATCACCCATGTATCTTCATCAGGTCCAAAGTGCTTCCATTGTAATTTAACCTACTCGATTGCTCAGTTC
Source organism: Pinus taeda (assembly GCA_000404065.3). Lineage (NCBI taxonomy): Eukaryota > Viridiplantae > Streptophyta > Pinopsida > Pinales > Pinaceae > Pinus > Pinus taeda. Next base: position 661,359 of record APFE031366716.1, read on the forward strand.
TAGTGCATGAGTATCTTTCTTTGCAAAATGAAATGTGGTTCTGGCTAGAATTTTCCTTCTGGCTCCACCTGCAATATAGACTAGTCAATCACATGATCAACATATTTAACATACTTCTTAAGAAATGAAACATAGAAACCATCATGGAATTTCACTATTGGAGGAAGTTCAAGTCGATAGGCTACTGACCCAATCCTCTCAATAATCTGAAAGGTCCACAAAATCGGGGTACCGACTGGGCACATGATCCAATCTGCAAAGATCTCTTCTTTGGTTTGATGCACAAGTACACTTGTTCCCCAACCTGGAACTCCTTGAACAATCTATTCTGATCTACATAGCTCTTCTTCCTATCTTTTATTTCTTTCAAATTCTTCTTGATTACTTGCATTTCCTTCTCCATGTCTTTCAGCATGTCCGTTCCAATCACCACCTTGTTCACCAGATCACTCCAACTAATGGGGGTATTGAAACTCTGCTCATATAATGCCTCAAATAGACTCATCCTCGAGGATTCCTGATACCCATTTTTATAAGAAAACTCTACCAGTGGAAGGTACTCTTCCCACTTCTGTTGTGGACACATCACATACATCCTCAACATGTTCTCCAATATCCTATTGACCCTCTCTGTCTATCCATATGTCTACGACTGATAAGTTGTACTAAAGGAAAACTTTGTGCCCAAACCTGCAAATAAATCCTTCCAAAAATTGGAAGTGAACTTCGCATCCCTGTTTGACACAATATTCTTTGAAACTTCATGTAATCTAACCATGTCCCTGATGGATACCTGTGCTACATCACTCACTAAGAATGTAGACTTCACTGGAATGAAGTGTGCTACCTTTGTCAACCTGTCCATAAGAACCATGATGGAATCATGTTGTGTCACTGTCCTCAGTAAACCGATGATAAATTCCATGAAAATTGACTCCCATTTCCATTACGGAATTGCAATCGGATGTAGCAATCCACCTAGATTCTTACACTCTACCTTCACCTATTGAAAATCCAAGCACCTAGCCACAAAATCTCCTATGTCTTTCTTCACATTCGACAAATAATAGAATTTATTCACTATTGTCAACGTCTTCTGATAACTTAGGTGACCTGAATATGGTTTCGCATGAAAATCCCTCAATATCACCTTATTGAGTTCACTTCTATCTAGAACATATATCCCTTCCCTAAATCTAACCAATCCATCTATCGTGAGATGATAGTCCACATCCTATGCACCTGCATCTGTACTTGTACCTGTACATGTACTCATACCACTACTTATACATGTACTTGCACTACTACCTATACATGTACATGTACCACTACTTATATATGTACCTTTACCTATACACTGTTGCAACCTATGCACAATCTCCATATACCTATCATCCTTCTGACTTGCTTGCAAGATCCTATCCTATAAATATGTCCCATAGGAGCTCATTGTTGCTATGTGATTTACCTGTATCCTCCTGCTAATATAATTTGCCTCACTGTTCTATTTACCTTTGATACACTTGATCTCAAAATTGAACTCACTAATCGTGGCCAACCATCGAACCTATCTACCATTCAAATTCAGTTGGTCAAATACATACCGCAAACCACTGTGATCACTCATCAATACAAAACTCCTTCTAAGAAAATAATGCCTCCACATATTCAATGCATGTATGATTGTTGCGAACTCAAGATCATGTGTCGAGTAGTTCTGCTTGTGCTCATTCAATTTTTGTGATTCATAGCATACCACATGTCCATCCTGCATAAGGACACCACCAAGTACTCTCTTGAAAGAATCTATACATACTACAAATTCTTTGTCTGGATCTGTAATATTTAACATTGGTGCACGTGTCAACCACTGCTTGATCTTCTCAAAACTTGCCACACTCTCCTCTGTTCATTCAAATTTATCACCTTTCCTCTGTAATGATGTGATAGGATAAGAAATCTGCAAGAATTTCCTAATGAACCTCCTCTAATACCCTACTAACCCCATGAAATATCTCACATCATCCACATTCCTAGGAGCTTCCCACTCCATAAATGCTCTTACCTTTTCTGGGTCCACCTTTATGCCATCCTTGGAAACCATATGTTCCAAGTAGTGTACCTCATTATGAAATAAACTTCACTTGTTGAGCTTAGCATACAACTAATTCTCTCTTAACAATCTGAACACTGCTACTAGATGTTTGGCATTCCTTTCCTCATTTTTAGAATATACCAATATGTCATCAATGAATACAATAACAAAATTATCCAAATAAGGATGAAACACATTATTCATCAAGCACATAAAGGCAGTTGGAGCATTAGTTAAACCAAATGGAACTACAACAAACTAATAATTCCCCTACTTATTCTTAAAAGTAATCTTGTAGATGTCTTCTTCTTTAATGCGTACCTAATGATATCTGGATCTCATATCAATATTCAAGAACATTGTTTCTCCCTCCAACTGATCAAACAAGTCATCAATCCTCAATAAAGGATACATGTTCTTGATGGCCACTTTCTTTAACTCCCTATAGTCAATGCATATCCTAAGAGTACCATCCTTCTTCTTCACAAACAATACCGATGTGCCCCATGGCGATACACTTGGCATAGTGCACCCCTTGTCAAGTATTTACTTCAACTGCAGCTTCAACTCTACCAACTCAGGTATACTCATCATGTAAGGTGGCTTTGATGCTAAAGCTGCCCCTGGCACTAACTCAATAGAAAATTATACTTCCTTGTGAGGTGGAAACTCTGAAATATCTTGTTGGGAGCGGGATGACCTAAGGGCAGTTTTGGGGCTAAAAGCCCATGTTTAAGTAAAATGTTTGTAATATTATTGTAAAGAATCTGCATTTTGTGGTCACAGAGTGTGAAGGTGTTATGTGTCACAAAGGGTAGTCTACCCTTAGTTTTGTACAGTAAAGTTGTTTGTAAGTGGAATTGTATAAAAAGAGCGAAGCTCTAAGTAGCTAGAGGCATCGAACAAGAAAGAGAGTGATAGGTTTAGAGCAAGAAGTCTAAGTCTTAGGTTGTAGCATAGGTAGAGGCTCTGCATCTGAGTGTGCAGAGGCCTAGGGTAGAAGTCTACAGCTGAGTGTGCAGACCCCTACAGCTGTGTGTGCAGGGTGAACAAAGTCTGTAACACTTGGAAGATATTAATAAAAGGAGTTATTATGCAATTTCTGTGTATTTTTTAAGCTGATGGGTTTGGATATTTTGTGTATGAATTTCCTTTATTATGCTTCTATGATGCGCGAATGAATACAGTTACATTGAATAATTAAACACAATTACGAATATCTTATTACGCGGTGATAACCTTAAGTATTCGGAAAAATAAGAAAATCACTTAGGGTAATTGAGGAATCTACACAACGCACTTCCATAACATCATGAAAGTACTTGAGGCCCAGGTTAGGGCTGTGCGAAGGTCGATCGTATACTTTCCCAAAGGTATTGAAAGCCGGAATAGAGGGCTTGTCTTACAAGCCCTAGAACAATATCACCTACGTGAAGGCAGTGATAGAAGAGGTCAAACGACATCACAACCATATTAAGGTGCGGAAACTTGGTTCCAGCATCCCCCCATACTGCTTCGGGTGAGACTTTGGTTCGCACTCCATGAGCTGATGCTGAAAGGGCCAGTAGTGTAGGGATTGGTTTGGCTAATTAACACTAAACCTGGGTTAGGCCCCCTCAAGCCAACAAATGGTTCCATTGCCGGGACCGGAATCTCCATAAGAGATGTGTGATGTCGTATCACTGGAATCCAACAAAGAAGGAAATTGGAGACTGGTTGGATAGAAAGATCCATGAATTCGCGGCACAGGAAAACAGAAACCTGCGACTGACAAAGGAAAAATGGTTGGACCGATACCTGTATATAGAGATCCATGAGATATTTTTTTTCTCTTTCCCTATTGAGCTATATGAGTGGATCGCAAAGCTAGCAGATAGCCAAGGAAGGTGGAAACTTGATGTTCCTATTGTGTGGACCCCAAAGCTAGTGCGAAGGTTGGAAGCATTAGAGGTTAAGATCACTTGCGCTATCGATCATTGGCTTGATCGCGTAATAGAAGGATTCGTGACTAAATTTGTGGTCGACACCTCAGTCAGCTGTAGCGAGGCGGAGCGACGCTTTTTCAAAGGACCACGAGGTAAGTACATAAAATATTTGAATACTTGGATTAAAATGTTGTTGTGAAAAAAATGGGTTATGTAGTTACCTTGATGTTTGGGACTACGTGAAGCGGAAAAACTTACAGAAGCGAAGGAAAAAAGGGTCTAGAGTATGGCCCCTTGATTTCACCTCCGTGAAGTGACAAATAATGGATAGCAAAGGTTTCTCCACGAAGTGCTATTCAAATAATAAGAAAAGGATTCCCGTGAATACCACCTCCACCCACACTAATGAGGACTCAGACCAATTCTGGTTCGTTGTGAGGGTTGTATGGGAAGCTCAAGGTGTTACAAATGATCATATAAAGAAGGTGACACTGGTTAGTGCTCTACAAGATCGCGCTCTAACCTGGTATATTAAGTACTCTAACGATAACCTGAATGTTGGAGTAGCAAACATATAGGAAACACTAAATACAGAATTCAGTAGGCCTAAATCTGAGGTGCAGTCGATTGTGGGATTCAAAGAGATTATGATACAACTAGGTGAGAGGCCTTGGGAACTAGATCAGAGGCTGAAATGTATAATCTGTGAAGCCAACATGGATTTGACAGATGGACAACATCACGAGTGGTTTGTGGCTTCGCTACTACCACACTTAAGGAGTGTGTTGTCATAGCAGAAGATAACAACTCAAGCAGAGACCTTGGAGATTTCCATGAGACTACATGAGACTCCAATGCAAGATCCTAATCTAGGAGTTCAGCAGATCCACGCGTAGCTGAAGAATATTTTCCTTGAGATGCAAAGTTTGAAGCAAGACAGGACGGTTCGACCAGAGGTATGCGAGGAGGTATGGTGCTTGAAATGCAAGAATCAGGGTCATGACAAAGACCATTGCCCAGTCTTTGCAAATTACATTGTAGGAGGAGGACCGATGCCTTTAAGGCCGAAAGCTCAAGGAAGACCTAGCGCGGGGCCTGCATTATGGTGCGCTATTTGTCAGGTAGCCAGAAAACATGCCACAGATAATTGTCACTTGCTACATAGGTATGTACAAGCACCGAAATAGCTGTTCTTCAACTTTTGTAGGTCGGTAGGACATGATGAGCATACTTGCAGAAGCTATGAATTGATGATGGATAGAACTCCCGCCTATAGGGTTCATGCTAAAACGTAGCCCCTTGATTAGAATGCAGGGATGGCATGGATAGGATTTCAGGGGCGCGGACGAGGCCAAGGTGGAGGAGGACCTGGTAGAGGTCGAGGATGGTTGATTTTCTACAATTGCGGAGGACCAGGACACTATGCCAGTGATTTCACTAATCCAATGTGTCCATCGTGCAAGTATTGCACACTATTTGATCATGAAACAGAAGACTGTCCTACGCTGATAGCTAGGATATGTGACAAAGGGGCACTACCACCTCCACCAACTTAGAACCTACAGATGATGAGGTCTGAGTTGTGCGAGGAAGATCCAAACATAAATATAGTGCTCAAGAGTGGAATCGCGATAGGATATGACAAGGGAAAACAACCAAAAGATAGTACATGGGTTCGCAAAGCCCCGACAAAAGAGGCTAACTTCAATTTGGAGCGCACTCATGAAGCCTTCATGGAAGCTAAGAAGATCTTCACTGAGGCATCCACCTCAGGAAGCAAGGATAACACTGAGTCGGAGATGGACCCCTCTATGCTCACAACTTTCCTGGAAACTTGTATGAAGTTACTACGCGACAGTAAGGCTGTGAAAGGGTTACAAGAACTCATCAATAGATGCGTTGGAACCACTCCAGGTGATCCACACATAGTACGAAATATTGGCAAGCATAAAACAAGGACGGGATGGGAGATGAGACTGACCACACAGATAAGAGAGTATGAAATGGATCAGGTCATTTTGGACCTGGGGTTAGATGGGAATGTCCTACCAAAGTATACTTGGGAGTGAATGGGGAGACTTGCGCTGCAATGGTCTCAGATTCAACTAAGGATAGCGAATCAACAGAAAATCATCCTCATGGGGCGGCTGTAGGGGGTGACCATGGATATTGAGGGAGCGAGCACGCTGGCTGATTTTGAAGTAATAGAGATAGTGGATAATAGCAATCCCTACCCTATGCTCCTAGGAATTGACTGGGCTACTAATATGAACGGGGTGATCAATCTGAAGAAGAGAAAGATGATCTTTGAGAAGAAATCACTGCGCGTAATAGTACCCCTTGATCTGCTGAAGGATCGCACTATACTAAACCTATCCGTGATTATGAGAGTGATGATGACCTAGTCTGTATCTATAAGATAACAACGCAAGACCAAGATTGGGTGAATCCCACTATGGATGGACGAATTACATGGGATTGTGAGAGTTCCTGCAATTTAGACTCTGACGAAGAAATAGAACGTTGACAGAATCGGTTACATGAAGTAACTGTGTTGAATTGCCACATGATGACCTGGTCGCTACACTGTTGGTCATCAGAGTAAGAAATATGCCTATTTATGATGGTATGAATGAGGTAGATATCTTTTTGGATGCATTTGAAATGGAGGTACCAAAAAAGCAGTGCTTCCAGACCTTGGACTGGGCATTGCGCACTACACCCGCAAGATGGTGGGGTACGCACAAGGGAAGCTTTGATGATTGGTGTGAATGTAGGAGGATGATGAGAACATGATTTGGGAAGCCTAAGATGCGACTGACAAACAAGTACGATGGAGAAAATGATCTGCGTTTGCATCTGGCCAAATGGACACAGGCTTATGGAGAAAAGCCCCAACCTGAGTGGGTGCACCTGTTTTGTCATTCCCTGGATGTTATCCCAATGAATGGGTATATAGAAACAGAGCTCCACCATGGGACAGGCGAATGGGATATCCTATGTGAAGGATTCATAATGACATTCAGTTTTGAGGACGGGTTTGACAGTATTGATGAAGCGCTACAAGAGGTAAAAGTAGCTATATTTAGGATACCATAGGATCCTTTAGACCTGATTCAGCCTGAATGGGCTACTCGGCTGAGTCATGCGCTCGAATGTTATAATGTAACTGCTGAAGAAGAGAACGAGGATCTGTGGAAGATTAACATTCTAGAAATAGAAGGCCACCGCGAGATTCAAGGACCACAGATTGAGAACCCTGATATAACCGTGATGGTGAAAACGAAACAGGTGAACATTGGTAAGGAGGCAGAACCAAAATTCATGAAGATTGGATACTACTAGGATGATGCAACATGGATAAGGTTGCTGAATTTCTCTGCAAATACCAAGACTTATTCCCTACCAAGTTTATGGATTTGAAAGGAGTAATTAGAGACCTAGGAATGATGAAGATCACGTTAAAGCCCGTCATGAAGCCAGTTAAGCAAAGGCCTTACCATCTCAATCGGAAATACAAGGAGAAGGTCTGCTTAGAGATAGACAAGATGCTCGCAGCAGGCATCATTGAGCTTGTGGAAGAATCTGATTCGGTACGACCAATAGTGGTGCAAGAGAAGAAGCAGAAGGATGAGAGAAGGATATGCATGATCTCAGAAAACTAAATGATGCTTGTGTGCATGATCCTTTCCCGACTCCGTTCACAGATGAAGTGTTGGATAATGTAGGCAGCCAGGAAGCATATTCCTTCATTGATGGATTCTCTGGGTATCACCAAATCAAAATCGCGCCAAAGCATAGGAGCAAGACAACCTTTGCGACTGAGTGGGGTTGTTTTCAATACACTATAATGCCATTTGGATTGAAGAATGCGTATGCAATCTTTTCGCACGTGGTTGTTGTGGCATTCAAGGAATTTATTCATAAGTTCCTGGAGGTATATTTTGATGACTGGAATTTATTTGTGCCAGTTAAGCACCATGTAGCAAGCTTGCGCCTGATGCTGGATACATGTCGAAGATACCAGATCATGCTCAATCTCAAGAAGTGTCTATTTTGCATTCATTTTGGGAACCTATTAGGGCATGTGGTTGATAAGGACTGATGGTATACCCCGCAAAGATCATGGTGATACTGAACTTGGAAGCGTCGAGGAGTGTGAAACAGTTGCGCACTACTCTGGGACATATGAGTTATTACAAAAAGTTTATCAAAAGTTATGCCGAGATCACCGCACCTATAGAAAAATTGTTGAAGAAGGATGTCACGTTCTGGTGGAACGATGATTGTAAGAAAAGCTTGGATATATTGAAAGAAAAGATGGTTACTGCACCGATTCTAGTATTCCCAAACTGGAAGAAAGAGTTTCATGTACACGTTGATGTGTCATGTATAGTGCTAGGGGCAGTACTAACACAAGCTGGTGGAGAAGGCTTGGACCATCCTATCGCGTTCGCAAGCTGTAGATTATCCAAAGTAGAGAAGAACTATTCTGCCACTAAACGTGAGGGGCTAGCGATGGTGTATGTGCTCCAGAAGTACCGGCACTACTTGCTAGGAGGCCATTTTAAGATGGATATAGATCACTCCACGTTGAAGTACCTGGTCAATAAGCCTATGTTGGGGGGGAAAATTTGTAGATGGCTCTTATTGTTCCAAGAGTACGATTTTGAAGTTGTTTTGAAGCTTGGATGATTGAACACGGGACTAGACCATCTGTCGCGCATTGAAATAGGGGAGGAACCTACTAACTTGGAAGAAGGATTGCCTGACGTGCAACTATTTGTAGTGTGTGTCACGATGGTCATTTTGAGGATATCATACACTTCCTAACAATAGGAACTGCACCAGAAGGATACTCTGTCTAGCAAAAGAAGGAATTAGTGGTGTGCGCGACAGATTTCTCTGTCATTGTTGGGAATCTATAAAAGATGGGGACTAATGAGATATTGTGACGATATGTACCTGAGTTTGAACAAAGCAACATCCTCGTGGATGCTCATGGGGGAGTCGCGGGAGGACATTATGTAGGGAGAGAAATCGTGCAAGAGATTATACACACAGGGTTGGGTTGGCCAACCCTTTATCAAGGTTCAAAAGCATATTGCAGGGCGTGTGATGTATGTCCAAGAATAGGTAGGCCATTGCAGAGGGATGAAATGCCTTTGAATCCACAGATGACGCTGCAACCCTTCGAGAAGTGGGCAATAGATTTTGTAGGACCCATTCAACCACAAGGGAAGGCAACATAAAGGTACATTATCACTGCGACAAACTATTTTACGCATTGGGTGGAGGCGCAGCTGGTGAAGGATTGCACAGTTGTGACGGTTGCGAAGTTCCTATTTGATCATGTACTGATGTGATTTGGATGTCCCATGATCTTGATGAGTGATCATGGTACACACTTCCTGAATGAGATGATTAGAGGATTAACTGAGGAATTTCAGGTATATCACCTAAAGAGCACACCTTATCACCCATAGGATAATGGGATAGTGGAGGCATTCAACAAAGTGCTTGAAACGTGCTAACCAAGTTTTGCAATGCTCAATGAAGTGATTGGGACCTACGTATACCTACAACATTGTGGGCTTATCGAATGACATGTAAGAAGTTGACGGGACAAACCCCTTTTAGGCTTGTCTATGCTGTGGAAGCCATAATGCCTATGAATACATCATTCCTAGTCTGCGCATAGCAGTGCTCACAGTTATAACGGATCGCAGAGCCTTGGGAGAGAGGCTTGCACAGCTGGATGAGCTCGAAGAAGAAAGATTTTTGGTTGGATTTCACCGGCAGGTCCAAAAGCAGTGTGAAAAGGCATGGCATGATCAACACATCAAGTAGCACACATTTAAGGTAAATGATCTAGTTTTGTTGTATGATAGTAAGTTTGATAAATTTCCAGGAAAATTCAAGATGCACTGGTTAGGGCCTTATGTTAATAAGGAATTACTGACGGAGGAGCGTACAACTAGTCAAGTTAAATGGAGAACCCTTCCCAAGAAAGGTGAATGGTAGTCGCTTGAAGCCATACACCGCTGGTCCGGCCATGTGACTAAATAAAAGTAGCACAGTATTAGTGCTCTAAGCACCTGAAAGGAGGCATGGGACTATAAACTACACTCCCCGAGTTGGGGAGTTGCATGATTGGAAGATGGTGCGAAGCAAGGACGTGTCACTGGGTTTGCGACAGCGCGGAGGGAGCTGCGCTACCCAAGGAGAAATCGTGCAGGTCAGTTAGAAAGTGACAGTTAAAGTCACTTTTCATGAAAATATGGCAGAAGTGAGGCCACATGGAGCGGGCAGCTAGCATTTAAGACAAAATTTATGGCTTAGATCCTTGAAAATCTACTGCCAATCCAGCATTAATGAACCGATTTCATGGGGAATGGTTGGATTTGAATTCAAATTTCCCTATAAATTACAAGTGGCTACCCAGCGAAAAACACTTGGCATTTTGAGAATTGAGTTGTTGCGCTCTCAGGTGCACATGAACTGTGAATTCTTTCAAGACCTGATAGCAAGTCCAACATTTGAACAATTGTCAAAAGAGACACAAGCATTGGTGAAAAGCATCATGTCAACCCATGTAGAATCTATGAACACCGAAGGAGTGGCTGCCTAGGAAAATGTGCAGGAAATTGATATGGGGACCGAAGTAGCTACCCCAAAAGTGGACGAAGTATTGGTGGAGATCCCTAAATCCACGAGAATGATGAGACCAAAGCCAACCCCAACAAAGGAGACCATGAAAGAAAAAAAGGGCAAGTAACCTTCCATCCCAGTGCACAAATCACCAAGACGAAACCCACCAAAGCCCCATGCCCAGGAGAAAGGCAAGGCTACAAACCTAGAGGCAGAAGAGGAGGATATCGAAGACATCCCCATGGACGATGAGGATGTGGGAGTGGAAATAGAGGAGGTTGAAGCCTAAGGTGCAGACCCTATTACACGGTTGTCGAAGTATGTCCCTCCGCGCAAGCCTAAGTCCAAGGTCCCAAAGGACATTAATGAAAGAAAGCCTCCCCTGCGAACCCCATTGCTCCTAGACGATATCACTTTTGATGGACCCCGTTTAGCACAGGTGCCAATTTTGAAGATCGAAGACTGGGACTTGGTGGACCATGAAAAGTTCCCGCACCTGGCGACCGAATAGTTGATGTACCGCATCATAGACACAAATATGGTGATGACTACACTGGAGCCATGGAAGTGGCTTAAAGGAGTAGAGAAGGCAGGATTACTAAACTTGCTCTGGGTGCCACACTATAACCGCACCCCCATGACAGTTTTAGTCATCAAGCAGTTTTTGTGCTTGGTGCATGATGGGTGCCTATGGCTGGAGGAGTCGATACCCATCACCGATATGTTAATTCAACACATAACATGCCTGCCGTATATAGGAAAAAAGCTAGCTATGATCTTTGGTGGCAAGGGTGGCGAGCTAGCGCTCGCAGAATCAATGAAAGAGAAGTTCAAATTAGTGAAGAAGCCGCGCGGGTATGCTATCTCCAGCATCTACAACCCCACTGTGAAGGTGGAAACGTAGATCCTTGTAGGGAAGGTGATGTGGAAGTGCCACGCCAACGAGGTGTTGGCGCCTGTCGTCGTGCTTGCACAACTGTGCGCGAAAGGATTCCAGTTTAACTGGTTGGACTACCTTCGTGGAGAGTTCTTAGCAAACTACTACAAAGCACAAGAGAAAAGCAAGACATTCCACTACGCGTGACTCTTGCTATCGATTGTGATCGTAGTATGGGAGCTGCCAAAAGAAAGGAAATTCCCCTCGGTCGCGTCGGACCTTCCTGAAGCAGCGAAGTATGCTTCAATGTGGGCGGCCAAGGATGCGGAGCGCATTCAGGACAACAAGATCTTCTAGATCTTGATGGAAATGAATATTAGGATGATTATCAATCACAAGCCATGACTGTCACTCACGATATATGCTAATTTGCAGAGCTATGCCGAATTCAAAGATGATTTCCATCGAATATCAATCAGGGTGCAGAAGGACCCTACGTAGAAGTGGTATGATTTTCCATACCTAGCCACAGATGATGCCATCTATGTGATGTTGGATAAATGTTCGGTGGAGTGGCGCACCACCACGAACTTGGCGGTGGGTGGAAGCAAGTCTGCCACACAAAAGAAGAAGGACGAGGCCAAGCTGAAGATGGCACAGCTGGTCGAAAAGAGAAAGAAGGAGGCCATTGAGAAGGCCAAGGAAGAACAAATAGGAAAGGAGGCAGGAAAATAGATAGGTGGCATAAAGCAGGGCTCTAACAAAGGCACACAGTCACCTTCACCTGAAACTGAAGAAGACGACACAGAGAAGCACAACGTGGACCTTCAAGACTGGTGGTCAAGAGAGCTGGAAAAGGGAGGGTCCAGAAAGAAATCCAAAGTGACCAAGACCTCGTTGGACCCTATCACACTAACAGAGGGAGATTTATATGACATCTGTGACACAGTTAGAGATGTCACTATAGAGGCCCTGAAACAATTTGAAAAGCAGTAGCAGATCATCCTAGGGGCCATCTAGAGTGGACTGCAGGAGTTCCAGATCTGTGCATCACAAGTTAGTACGATGTCTACCAGCTTGGCTATCATCACATCAAAGGCCACTGATATGGTGCACACGAAGGCTTCCAGTGCGCTAGTGTTGCTGGATGGAGAACTAACAACATAAAATGAGGCTAACAAGCCTACTGTTAGTGCCTTGAAGGGAGTGGGATTGAACCTAGTAGCGCTTCCGCGCGAAGCACTCCACCTCTTGCAAGATGGATTAATTATAGAGATGAGGTCCCATGAGCACCACGCCATCCAAGTGATCAATGAATAGAAAATAAACAATGAGAAGATGGCCTTACAGAGGAATGGTGCCATTACCGATGAGGCCGAGGCGACCAACTAGAGTAAAAAGATCATACAAGTTGTTGAGGAGGCCTGTAGAATGGTCCTAGAATTGGTCATTATGGAGGAGGAGCCATTCGAGGTCCACATCCGTAAATTGGCCACAAGGATGTGTGACACTCGAACGGAGATGGCACGGGTTCAGTTGGAGTTGAACCTGCAGATTACAGAGCTCCAGTTGAGGGCTCAGCCTTCAACACCACTAGAGGTAAAGGAACAACGAGCGACCGCTGTCACAGAAGTATTTGTAGTAGTGGAGAGTGTAGTACTAGACTACACATAGTTGTTCAAAAAATAATTTGAGGTCCTGACCGGCTTGCAAGAGGACCCAAACATCCAGAGGCTAGAGACGAAAGTGCGCGAACTCCAATAACGCTATGATGAAGTTAAGGGCAAAGCGCAAACCTTCGCACTGGCATAGAGATTAGCCAAGTTGCAGGAACCCAAGCAGATGAAGGAACAGGTGGATGTAGTGCTACACAAGGAAGCAATGCTGAAGGCAGGACTAAAGCCCTGGCTGGAGGAATCTTATGCAGTCACAGGAAACATTGAAGGCAAGCTTACGACTCTGCAAGTGACATAACAACAGCTTCAAGCTGACATTGCAAGGGTAGTAACCGAGAAGACAGTCGAAGATACGAGGCAGGCAACATCTTAGTGCACCGCCAAAGTTGTAGTCATCAAGGTCGAGCTAGATGGGCTTCACGCAAAGATCTCTACTCCTACCGAGTGACTCGAGGGCATGTCACAATGTTTGTGTTGGGGGCTTGTTGGGGCGAGATCCCCCAAGGACAGTTTTGGGGCTAAAATCCCATGTTTAAGTCAAACTTTTGTAATATTATCGTAAAGACTCTGCATTTTGTGGTCACGGAGCACAAAGGTGTTATGTGTCACAAAGGGTAGTCTGCCCAGTTTTTTAAAGTAAATTCGGCTGTAATAAATCTACCCATGGTTTGTGGACCATGGAATTGTATAAAAAGAGCTAATCTCTAAGTAGTTAGAGGCATCAAACAAGAAAGAGAGTCATAGCTTTAGAGCAAGAAGTCTAAGTCTTGGGTTGTAGCATAGGTAGAGGCTCTATAGTTGAGTGCACAGAGGCTTAGGGTAGAAGTCCGCAACTGAGTGCACGGACCCCTACAACTGTGTGCACAGGGTGAACAGAGTCTGTAACACTTGGAAGATATTAATAAAAGGAGTTATTCTGCAATTTCTGTGTATTTTTTCTATTTATGGGTTTGGATATTTTGTGTATGAATTTCCTTTATTATGCTTCTATGATGCACGAATGAATACAATTACATTGAATAATTAAACACAATTACGAATATCTGATTATGCGGTGATAACCTTAAGTATTTGGAAAAATAAGTAAATCACTTAGGGTAATTAAGAAATCTGCACGATGCGGTGTTATACCTGAGCTCTAGGGTAGGGCTACATGAAGGTTGATCGTATACTTTCACGAAGGTATTGAAAGCCAAAATAGAGGTTTTGTCTTACAAGCCCTAAAGTGAGATCACCTACGTGAAGGCAGGGATAAAAGAGGTCAAACGGCATCACAACCATCTCAGGGTGTAGAAACTTGGTTCCATCATCCCCCCATATTGCTTTAGGTGAGACTTCAGTCCACACTCCACGGGATGATGCCGAAAGGGCCAATAGTGTAGGGATTTGTTTGGCTAATTAACGTTGAACTTGGGTCAGGCCCCCTCAAGCCAACATATCTGTAGGAAATACATCCTGAAACTGTTGTAGAACTAGTTACCGGCTCAAAACATCTGCATCCTCAACTTCCTTACCTTTGTCACTAGAAATGTGCACTGCAAATAACACACACCTTCATGTGACTATGCTTGGCCTACATAGTTTTCACCATTCTAACTAATGTTTCTTTATTCTTACCCCACAAAACTCTTTGTTCTCCATTTTCATCCAAGAACTCAATGGATTTGTCATACCAATCCATGCCCAACAACAAACTGTATGATCCCAATGGTGATATATTCAAATGTCTTGAGGTAGGCATACCATTAAAATCAAATGTACAAGCTCTTACCCAATGATGAACTCTCTTCTCTTTACTTGTATCCAACTCCACTAACCAAGACTCTGCATACACTTCTTTATTCAAACCACACTTATCCAGGTCATGATTAACATAACTATAATTAGATCCAGGGTCTATCAAAATAGAAACAACTTGATCACAAACCTTACCGTCCATCTCAATGATAGATTCCTGATGGTTTTCCTGTCTGTTATCCAGTGTTGCATATATCCTAGGAATACTCTGCCCAACATATCCCATTGTTTGTGCCTCCTGAGCACTATAGATCTATGGTCTACCACCCTGATTTTGTGGACAATCTCTCTTGCAATAATCTTTTCCACAAGTCCAACACTCTATAGGCGTCCAACCTTCATCCTTGTTTTTCTCTTGAGATCGATGTCCCTGTCCTCTGTCAGATGCATTGAACTTCTTAGATGGTGTTGCATTCTCTTTATTACATGTATCATGAGATCTTGATTGCTTCTTGTCTTGTTTTCCTTTGTTCTCTAGATTACCTGTCCAAACTGGCTTAGTCTCATATCTGTGCTTCGATTCCTCATAGCAATGCTTTAGCTTCCGGATGGCCTCCTCCAATGATCTATGCTCATCAAACTCTATCATGTCTTTGAATTAAATCGGTAATCCACTAATGAATATTTGAATCTTGGCCTTCTCTTCCTTGAGGTAAGGACCATACCTCAATAGTTCCAAGAACCTTCTAGTGTACTCCTCATTTGTCATTAATCCCATATTTATCTCATAGAACTCGTTTTCCCTGTCATTAAAGTATCTCCCCGATAGGTACTTCTTCTTGAATAGTATCTCAAACTCATTCCAAGTCAAGTCCTCCTCATAAATACCTCTGACATTCTTCACATGTTCCCACCAGATATTTTCTTTGCCTTCAAGACTAAACATATCTATTATGGATTTTATGTTCTCTGGGTAATCTTGAAACCTAAAGAACTTCCTCACACCAAGAAACCATGCCTTTGCATCCCATGATTTCTTCATCTTTCCATCAAATGTAGGTGGCTTTTCTTTCTTAAATTCATCCAGAAAATATCCCTTATCACTCCTCCTGTAAGGATGATAACGATGTCGATCATAATATATGTCAGAACCATAACTAGAATTTTACATGTGTCTATCACCTCTCCTATCCGGAGTGTCCAAGAACCTTCCATATGTGATTGTGTCATCTCTATCCGACCTGTAACCACAATGAGACCTATTTCCATATGCCCCATTATTTTTTTCCTCTCGCTCATGGCTGATCCGAAGGGATCCCTGTCACTGCAATTCTGACAAACTCTGAAGTATCACTGCATTTACCTCTGCTTATTTCTCCTATGCCTATATGATTCTATCATTATCTACCTTACAATTCCTTATTTATGCCTTTAAGATTCTCAGTGTGTCTACCAAATTAGAAGAGTTCCCAACACCACGCTTCTCATTTGATCCATTGGCTGAGTCTCAGGAACTGTATTCTACCATCTTTCTTTTAATCTTTGATATTCTTCCTACAAGGCATCTTATGTCAGCTAAACCAAATCACAATAAACCAATGGACCTTGGCATAATTCGGGGAGGATATCTCATCTGCAAGATCAACAAATTAGCGTGATACATGTATAACATAATCATAACAAATTATATAAATATAACACATAAACATATAACCATACGGCCATGATTTTAGCTAGAGTCTATTAATTATTGCATGACCATATCAACTACACATACCATGACCTCATGCATGACAACAACCACCACATCATTTTACACTTGACCACATGTGAATGATAACATGCATAATTAATGCATAATAAACCATACACTCATGACGACACACTCCACAATGACACCATAAACTTCCCATGGTGACCTTACTGTAACCATAACACATACCATACAAATGGAACAAGCACATGGTCTTACAACATAAGAAACACATATGCAACCAACATGAATGCATGACCAACACACAACCCATCCATTCTGAGGAGTGAACCATGCCCTGACACCACTCTGTGGTATCATATATGACCCAAAGAGAGCACAACCCACTCTTATGCCACTCTGTAACACTCTCCTCCCACATCTACCCAAGTAACCGGCCAACCAGGGTAAACATGTGACGAGAAGTTACTATGATATGATTCGACTTCCTAAGTCATCTTAAGGATGTGGAATTGATGGAAACACACCATACATACCTTCCACATCAGCAATAAGACTCTCAGGAACCATCCCAACCACTTAAGTAACCAACCCCTGGGTTCCACTTAGTTTTTATAACATTAAACCCCTGGATGCTCCCTTGATATGGACAAGCATGCACCTAAAAGACTCTAGACGCTCCTGCAACATAAGTATGCACGCACCCAGGGAATGTTCTACCCAACGTTATGCCTATGTCTCTAGGATTTGAATCAATTTTTCAGGCCCAGAGCCTAGGTCGCTACCCAGAACTCAATGATAGTTTCAAAATTGCAAGATAACAACATAATAATGATACACAAAAAATTACTTGAACAAGGACTTGATTAGACCCCTACTAACCATGACAGTCATTTCGTCAAACATGTCACAAATATGTAATCTACAGGTTTAAACAATGGATTTGAGCATAGGGATCTCATACTAATATGAGAATTTCTAAGAACCATTGATGCCTCAACACATTAGCCGCAGTTTCATCCATTAGGCCATAGATACATTATTGATTCATTTACAAGTAAAAACATGATATGAGCCAAACATAGCCATTGTCATAATACATGTTCATAACCAGCGTAATAGTAATAGAAACATCAAGGAAATCAAAACCATATCATCCACATATAAACCATTATAATACTCATGAAATAACAAGGAGAAATAACCTCATATTAATGATGAAAAGGCAAACCAGTTGTGGGACTTCCATGAACCACCCAACTATAGACATGACTGAGCCAAATCTCTCTTCAGCCAGTCACCCCCGTGCCATATTCTAACCATGAATGTGGGATCTCATAAAACACATCAATCAAAACCATTTAGGACTTTGAGAGGCCAAACCACCTTAACCCATGCAACAGTGATTCCACCTCATGATCAGACATCAAATCAGTCTCTACCAAAGCCTTCTAGGGCTCCAAAGCATTTGTTCCAACCAATGATTCTAGGACTAGTAACTCAACCCACAGCTGTCATCAGGATTCCAAAGTGTTTGTCCAATTAGGGCTTCCAAGACTAGTAACGCAACCGACCAAGGGCTTCCAAACCATTTTTCCAACCAAGGCTTCCAGGACTAGTAAGTCAACCCAAGCTGTTATAGGGCTTCTAGAGCATTTGTCCAACCATAGCTTCCAGGAATAGTAACTCAACCCAAGGTAAAGGAAACATTAGAACCAAACAGAAAAACAAATAAATAAATCCACAACACCATGACTATCCAAGAAATGGAAAGGATAGGCATATCCACTATCAATTCAGACAATCCTCCATGTCAATGATAGATCATGACCAATAAACCACATGCATTCCAAAACTAGTGAGGAAAACATACATGCAACTCAGTACCTACAAGAAAAACCCATTTTAGTTGTTGATCCCGATGCCCTCTTTCTCTTTCCTACTCTTCCTTTTCCTTCTTGCTCCAAAACTCTAAGTATGCCACACTATCCAAGAGTGATCCAAGAAAAATATAAGTGTCCAAGAGTATGAGAGAGAGAGAATAGAGAGAGAGCTCCAAAACTGAACTAACAAAAGACTATGAACTAATCCTCATAAGCTTTTTTATTAATGAGGCCTTTATTTGTTTCATTTTCCATTATTTTCCTTCATTTTCCTCGTCATGTGCAAACTATGACATTTCACCTCCATTTTCTCTTAATTTCCATTATTTTCATAAATAAATGTGCCGAAATGTCATTTTCCCTCTCCAAATCCTTTATCGTTGCCTTTGCCACTTTCCTTAGCCATTAATGAATCATAAGTGATCCCCATCACTATTATGTTTCCCAACATTCAGCGTGGAATAAGTGTCCCATCAAATATGGTTATTATTTTTGTGTTATTAACTTTTATTACATGGAATTTTCACCATGGTTGTTATAGTGACCCTTTTCAGGGTAAGAAGGGGTAGAGAAAATGACTCGAAAAAGACAAAATTTCCATGTACCAAATCAAGAATAATCTTTTAAAATCTCCCATACTCGTTCCCCTTTTTCCTCCAGACTCTGGGAATCAATACCAAATACAAGACAAATCCTTTCAACTTTAGCATGCATTGCATCTGGACCAATAGGAAAAGGGTCAATTTGGAAAAAAACAAATTCCAACCTTTTTTCAATAGATATGATTCAGAAGGAAACAACTTTGATCAATGTCTTAAAAAGGTTTTCAATTCAAACGTGGATAAATTATAATTATAATTGACATAACTAAAGTTTCAACAAATAATTTTTGAATATAATGGATAAATTATAATTATAAATATACAGAATCTAATCAATTAGTGATGAGGTGTACATTTTCATTATATTAGCAACATAATTAAATTTTTCACTTGAAATTGCATTACATACTTCAGGGTTATTGTTAAAAATTTCGTAATGAGAAGCATACTCTCATCTACATATTATAGATTGTAAAATTTGCATAGGTAAAGTTTAGACTTAACATTTAGTAACAATCTCAAACGTTTGTGTTAAAAACTTAGTAATAAGGAACACACACTCATGAATACATATGTATGTATTAATTAATTAATTATATATACACACACTAAGATTTTTTTATTGTTTTTTTGAAAAATAGTATTTTCACACCATGTCATTCATGCACAATAAACAAAAAACACATGAGAGTAACACAGACTCTTTTATAAAAGACTCAAATGATTTTGTAAAGCTTATTAAGAATAAAAGGGTGGATAAAGATGATATCTTGGTAAGTTTCGATGTGGTTTCTTTGTTTACAAAGATCCCTCTGGTTGAAGCAGTTCATGTTATAAAGATGGCCACTGATCCTGAAACAGCAAAGCTTGCAGAAATTTGTTTACAGTCCACTTTTTTCAGTTTTCAAGATCACTATTATGAACAAATATCTGAAGTTGCCATGGGTTCCCCACTCTCACCTATTGTCGCCAACTTATACATGGAGTACTTTGAAAGGAAAGCCCTTGACTCATACCCTCTAAAGCCAGCTTGGTGGAAAATATTTGTTGACGACACTGACCTGAATTGGACTCATGGTAAGGCGGAGCTGGAGAAGTTTTTCAATCATCTTAACTCTATATCTTCTGAAATCAAATTTACTATGGAGCTTGAAGAGAACGGTAAGATCCCATTTCTTGATGTCCTGATCAATAGGAAAGAGGATGGTACTTTGGGACACCAGGTCTATAGAAAGAAAACTCATACTGACAGCTATCTTCATGTTGATTCTTACCATCATCCTTCCCAAAAATCTGGCGTCTTAAACACTCTAGCTGTTAGGGCTTTCAGGATTTCTGACCCTGATCACCTAAAAGATGAGATTGAACACTTAACCTCTGTCTTCAAAAACCTTGGATACAAAGAGTGGAGTATCAATAAAGATATAAGAAGAGCTCAGAAGGTTCTCTCCAAGCCTCCTGAAGACAAGAAAGAAAATCATGGAAAAGTTTACCTTCCATTCATCCAAGGGGTTACAGATAAGATTGCAAGAATTCTAAGGAGGAATAACATAAACACTCAATTCACAACATGTGGAACTATAAGGAAAATGATGAAGTCAGTAAAGGATAACATTGATCGTCAACAACTCAAGGGTGTGTACAAGATTGATCGCTCTTGTGGAAAGAGTTATATTGGGGAAACAGGTCGGTCTCTGAAAATAAGACTAAAAAACACGCGGGTGATATAAAGAATGAGAGATTCCGTACATCAGCCCTTGCAGAACACTCATCCAAAACGAAACATCATGTTTGTTTGGAAGACACTAAAATAATTGCAAGAGAGGATAATTATCATAAAAGAAAAATCAGAGAGGCCATCAAAATTATGAAATTTCCTCAGAACCTCAACAGGGACAATGGGAGTGAAATTAGCAAAAATTGGCGTCCCTTGATCAGGCAAATAAACCCCTCAAGTCCTTTGGAAGCATAGTAGGTTTCAAAATTAACTAAATTTTTTTATCAAAATTAACTAAAATTTTTATCAAAATTAACTAAATTTTTTTATCAAGATTAACTAAAAAAATTTAATTTATTTAATTAACTAATGAAATAAAATAAAGTTTACTAGTTAATTAATTAATTAATTGGTTAGGCAATTAGGGCTTTTTAGGTTATATCGAAATATTGGTTAAAATGATTAATAACAATAAATAAATAAAAACAATAATAAAATTAATAATAAATTAATTAATTAAAACAATAATAAAATTAATTAATTAATCATCAATTAAATAAACAATAGAAAGAATTATAAATAAAATTAAAATTAATCAATTAAAATAAATAAAAACAATTAAAGCAATAGAATTAATAAATTAATTAATTTAATTTCATCAATTTTAATTAATTCTAATAAAGTTAATTATAATTAGTAATCTACAATAATTAATAATAACGTAAGCTTAATAAATAAAAAAAAAATAAAAAATAATTAATTAATTAATTAATTGATTAATTAGGAATTAGAAATTAGGGCTTAAAGCGGGTATCGGAAGGAACCCCGCACAGGACGCGGTTAAGGACAGAGCATCGAACCAGCTAACAGGTACAGACCTCTGCGGTTTTTCTTCTTGCTAAAAAACTGGACAGCTGGAGGTTAAGTGAACTGGGTCACGGATCTCTGTTAGTATTTCCTTTTATACTTTTCATTTTCCGGCGGCAGATATTATCAGCTATTTTTCTCTTGCTTTTGGAGTGCGGGTTCGTCGTCGTGGAACAGGGAGCCATTTTGGGTCAACCCCGTTGTCATCGCTGTCGTCTGCTCCTTGTTATTTTCCTCACTAATCATGGTTAACCACGAAGAATTAGTGGATTTAGACCCATCCCTGGAAGATATATTATCCATGTGGGGAAAGGACCCTTCGGAAAAAAACATTGAACAATTTTTTGGGGTAAAAAAGTTTTCTGACCCAGAATACTTCCCCTCGATGGATTTTTATCCAACATTGCATCAAGGCGGGGCAGTTGTGGCTGAGGTTGCTCCGGCTACAAACCAGGGAGACTACGGAAGGAAATCGGCCGGAAATGTGGCGGCAGTTTTGCAAACAGACGCTATTTCTTCGGGATATAAGGGCAAGTCTGTCGTTAGCTGGTTTCCCCCTTCTATCGGCCTAGGAAGTCCTGAAACCCTGGGTCGCGTGTCCATTATAAACAGGTTAAACGCCTCTGAGGTTTGTCCCCCGCTCACTAGGGTTTCCCTATCATCTGTTTCTCGAAATTCTGAAAACCCTCCTTCTGGGGAATGTCAGGGGACCCATGGTCCTAAGGAGGGTGCTTTGGGTGCACTCGTCGACCCTCTCTGTGGCATTAGTATCTCAGGGAACCCTGGTGGTGCCTCCTCTCAATGACAACAAGCGCAGACTGCTGATTCTCATGGAGTGGTGTCGCCTCATTGCGATATAGAGCGGCCGGACATATCCGAGGAATGCCGTGGCTTTACAGAAGCCCTAAGAAAGAAGGGAGAAAAAAGGAAGTCTCAAATTTGAATAGGGTCTCAGGATTTGGGGGAGAACCTTGTATTAGGTATGGAAGTTTTGATTGATGAAACTCTTGCAGTTGCAGAATGCACGATTGTGGGCAGGGAAAGAGGAAGGAAGTTCTCCCCTGAGGACCTTCAGAAATGGGGAGAAGAACATTTCATAAAGGAAAACCCTCTATGTTTTGAGGCTCAATGTCTTGTAAAAGGCTGGTTTATGTTCAGATTCGCGGACAAGGAAGCGGCTGATTGGGTTTTGGAGAAAAATTGGTTCTTTGGGACCATTCCTGTACTGATGAAGCGTTGGAACCCTCTCTTTGATGCTATTAAGGAGAGCACGGAAGTTTTCCCTGTTTGGGTTCGGGCGCCGGGCCTTCCTTTCTTCCTATGGACAGAGGCAGTCTTTAAATCCATTGGAAATAGACTGGGAACCTATATGGAGGCGGATTTGTCATTTAGGGAAACAAAGATTAGAGCAACAACGCGCATCTTGGCGATGATTGATTTGAGTAAGGGCTTGGCAAAATCAATAACTCTTCAGTACAGAGACTATATCTATGAACAAGTTCTGGATTACGAACACTTGCCATTCCGCTGCCATATCTGTCATGAATATGGCCACCTGGCCATGGAGTGCCCACTGCTCAGGAGACAGAGGTGTTTCAGGAAGTCAAATGGACAAAGGGCTTTCAGAAGATCATGACCACAGGCTAATCAGACAATGAGAGGCTTGCCGCCCCCATCCGAGGTTGGCATGGATCCCGGGAATCCATGAGACGGGGTTCAAACAGAGGAGGCTCGGAACACCATGGGAGCTGTTGCTGAGGAACCTCTTCCTGAAGCAGAAGGGAAGGCCGATGCTCGGAGTACACCGCCTGCTCCATCACCACCACACGTGGAGGATACGGGTAAGTGTACAAATCTACCTTACACTTCTCCTCAAAAACATGTTACTCCCGATGTTTCCATGCAAGATACTCATTCAGTTCCTGAGTTTCACATTGAAAAACAATCTGTGGAAGATTCATCGCCTGATCTTGACCCTGATATTGAACCTCTGCCTGCGGAGCCGGGTTTTCTAAACTTAAAATGTGAAAAAAAATGGCCCCCCCTTTCCCCCCCGACTCAAAATGCTCATTGTCCATATAACCTCAGATCCATGGGGACAAAACCAGAGCAGGATGGGGCTCTGGGTGGTCTTGGACAGACTCCATCGACTGGACTGACCAAAGGAAAACGGGGCAGAAAATCAGATCTTTCAAAAGCCAAGCTAAAAGCAAAAATTGATGTGGCGGATGGGAAACAATTCTCTATTCCTGGGGTTCTTAGAGCAGCACAGACCCCTGACCATGTTAAAAATGATCTTATCATCTTGGAATTGTAGGGGCTTAGCCAGCAAGCCCAAAAAACTGGCTTTAAAGGAATGGTTACTTTCTTCAAAATTAGACATCCTGTTTCTTCAAGAAACCTTGGGTCAAGGTCAAGAGGTTGAAATGGCCCTGAAATCCTTGTTGCCTGGTTGGACCTTTCTTGCTATTGATTCCTCGGGCCATTCGGGAGGTCTTGCCATAGGCTATAGAGAAGGAAAAATTAAGTGCTTGAACATGTGGGGATCGAAGAATGTAATGGGTATGGAAGTAGTCTGCCCAAAATTTCCTATTCCCTTCTAGATTGTCAACATATATGGCCCATGTCAAGGGAGGGAATTTTTCTGGACAGAGTTATTGTCAAAATCTTTGATGAATGTCCCCATGATGGTTGTGGGGGGGGACCTCAATTTTTCATTGGGCAGAGCAGAGGCATGGGGTCCCTCAGCCAGGGAGGATCCCCTAACAGACTTCTTTTTACAGCTTCTCTCAGACAATAAACTCATCGATCCATCTTCGATAAACTTGAAGCCTACCTGGAGAAACAGACGAGCCGGGGAGGGTAGGATCGCAAAAAGGTTGGATCGGTTCCTGATCACTGATGGCCTTCTTTCAAGGGTACCTCTTTTTCGGCAATGGTCTGATGAGATCGGAAATTCCGACCATTTCCCGATTTTCTTGGATCTCTCCTTCCCCCCACCAAAGCCTCCCTCACCCTTCAAATTTAATTCCTCTTGGCTTCTAGAACCATCCTTCAATAACCTCTTCTCATCCACTTGGATCCACCCTGACAGACATTCAAATGGTAGCAAGAGTTTCTTATTTATGGAAAATTTGAAAAGGCTTAAGAAAACTACTATCTCTTGGGCAAAAGAAAGACAGAAAAAGAAAAATGAAGATCTGGCTAAAATCAGGGAGGAATTAAAATCCCTGGAAAGCATTGATGCAGATGGCTACTCCTCACAGGCCTCTAAAGATAGAATCCTATCTTTGGAGAAAGCTCTCAATCAGATTCTTCTTGCAAAGGAAGAGGAGTGGAGACTAAAGAGCAGGGCTATATGGCTAAAATCAGGAGATGAAAACACAAGCTTTTTCCATAACTATGCTAAAGGGAGAAAATCTGCCAATACAATCTGAAGCTTAAAAGATGAGGAAGGTAGGGAGGTAAACTCTTTCTCAGATCTTTCGGGTCTGGGACAGAGGCACTTCCAAAGAATCTTTTCTGATTCGGGAGAGGCTACTATTGTTGAAATTATGAGAACAGCTCAATGTTTTCCTAGTTTCCTTGAGGAGGACGAAGCAGCTGAGCTAGCTTGCCCTGTCACCAAGGAAGAGGTTGAGGCGACAATGAAAAGTATGGGGAAGGACAAAAGTCCGGGTCTGGACGGTTGGACAATTGAACTTTTCCTTCATTTCTTTGATCAGATCGGGGCTGAGATCACTGAGGTTGTGGAGGAATCGAGGATGAAAGGGGAAATTTACAAACCTTTCAACTCAACTTTCATCGCTTTGATTCCTAAAAAAGACGATCCGGAATCTTTTGAAGACTTTCGTCCCATCTCCCTCTGTAACTGCATCTATAAAATCATTGCCAAAGTGATTGCAAACAGACTTGTACCTATTCTGTCCAGGAATATCTCGATGGAACAATTTGGTTTCTTGGATGGTAGACAAATACATGAGGCGATTGGGGTAGCCCAAGAGGTTCTTCACAACATCAAACAGAAGAAGAAGAAAGGGGTGGTCCTGAAAATAGACCTCTCAAAGGCATATGATCGCATAAATTGGCTATACATTAGATTACTGCTCACTCATTTAGGCTTTTCCTACTCTTTTATAAGCTGGATCATGGGATGTATTTCAAATGTAAGTTTTGCAGTCTTGATAAACGGGGCGGCATCCCCTTTCTTTAAAAGCCAAAGGGGCCTCAGACAAGGCTGCCCTTTATCCCCTCTACTTTTCTTGCTTGTGGCAGAAGGGCTTAGCAGACTGATTCACAGAGCCAGAAGGACAAATAAGTTAAAAGGTATTGAGGTGGCTATAAATCTCTATATTACCCACCTGCTCTTTGTTGATGATATTTTGATTTTTTCAAATGGTTCCCATGAAGAACTTAAGGAATATAAAAATATCATTGATCTATTTATGAAAGCTACAGGAATGCAGTTAAACTATGGAAAATCTCAAGTGTGTGTTGCAGGATATAATAGGAGAGAATGAAATTCAATGACCAATCTCTTCCCCTTTCATCTACAGCCATTGGCCTCTCCTTTCAAATACCTGGGTTTCTAGTTAAAACCAGATGCATATAAAAAAGAGGACTGGAACTGGCTCATAGCAAAGATAGAAGCAAGAATTTCCCATTGGAGTTTCAGATGGCTATCGAGAGCAGGAAGATTGACTCTTCTAAAATCTGTTTTGTTGGCCATTCCTGTGTATTGGGCTGCTCTTACATGGATCCCAAAAGGAATTATGGAAAAGATCAGAAGACTCTGCTGCAGATTTTTATGGGCAGGCTCAAATGAAAAATCAGTCCTCCCATGGGTGGCATGGGACAAGATTGCAAGACCGAAGGATTGGGGTGGCTGGGGTATAAAGAGACTCCCAGAATTCAGCCTGTCATTGGCCGCCAAATCTGGATGGAGGCTCATCACAATGGAAAACCTTTGGTCCCGAGTAATCAGAAGAAAATACATTGATCCAACCCCCCTGGAAGACTGGATCAGAAGTCAGGAGAAGAAGTCGAAACAGTCTTCTGTCATTTGGAAGGCTACTATTGAAGGTTTCTCAGTCATTGAACAGGGTCTAGCCTGGAAAGTGGGAGATGGGAAAAATGTAAAAATTGGTAGGGATCCATGGGTTGGATGCAATGAATCTTTTGCCCTCTCCCCTGGCCTCCTGAGACATTTGGATAGCAGAGGTATTTTCACTCTAAACCAAGTGGAGAAAGTGGGCCAGTCAAACATTTGGGGACAAGCATGGAAAAGTGCAGAGGATCTTGGTTTAAACATCAGATGGCACCATGAATGGTCTTCTTTTGTCAATGAACTTCACCGCTCCCATGTTAGAATAAGTAACGAAAATGACAATTTGATATGGGCACATGGGAAAACAGGAGGATACTCTCCAAAAGAGGGATACTCATACCTCATGGAGAAGAAAGGTTGGCCTGCTCCGGAGTGGTGGTCCAAAAATTTATGGAAACTCAAATGTCCCTTGAAATCCAGGATCTTTTTATGGTGTATGTTAAGAAGGAAGATCCCAACATGGGACATCCTTCAGTCCAGATTCTTTATAGGACCAGGGAGATGTCCCCTTTGTAAGGAGAATGAGGAAACCATCAACCATCTTTTCACATCTTGCACCGTCTCCTTAAAATTATGGGGGGAGATAACAGATCAGTTAAAATTAAAAGTCCAATGGGGAACTGATCCATTAGAAGATGCTTGGAGAAATTGGTGGAACAATCACCCTGATGGAAACCTCAGAAACCTTCCTCCAATTTTTTTCTGGGGTATATGGCTTGCTAGGAATAAGAGCATTTTTCAAGACCAGGGCACACCCATTCCATCAATTGCATCAAACTGTGTTGCTATTTACTCTTCGATTCCTCCGCCTGAACCAAAAAGTGCACAAAACAGAAACAGTCCTCCAGACATCAAGGATGGCTCACCCTGGGCTTTTTTTGACGGGGCATCACAAGACAACAAAGCCGGTGCTGGAATATGTATTCATATAAATCAAGAACAATCTCTCAAAGCTTTTGTGGGCCTGGGTCAAGGAACAAATAACTATGCTGAACTAGCTGCTCTCCGTCTCCTCATGTGCTGGGCTTTAAAAAAGAATATTTTGTCTATTCAAATCTTCGGAGACTCCATGAATGTTGTAAAATGGGTTAATGGCAAATCTATGTGTAAAAATCAGATATTGAAGACTCTCCTTGATGATATTGCTTCTCTAAAAACTCATTTTAACTGTGTTTCTATCTGCCATATTTACAGGGAACATAATTCAACCGCAAACCAGCTTTCTAAATCTGGCCTACAACAAGCTATGGGGAATTGGTCTATAGAAGAAACTTATCAGGGGCAGATTATATCATCAATGCTGCCTCCTTTCGACCCGCCTCTATGAGTTTTTCCTTTCTCTTTCGGTTTCAGCTACAGCACTTTTTGATTTATGTTCATACAATCTTATGGTCTCACGTTATCAGATGGGCAGCGGCAATACAGTCTTCACTCGGATTGCTGTAGCTGAACTTCAAAACCATCTTTTTTCGGTAAATTTTCCTTCAGTAATATGAATACCACTTTTTCCGTGGCTGTTTTCCTTCTCCGAAGGAGGCCACAATGTTTTTTTCTTTTATGGGTTATGTAGCTGTATATGTGGGGTTCTTGTGAACCGGCTCAGAAAAGCTTTGATAGGATGCGGCAGTTCAACTCCTCTGACTGCGTATTTATTTTGGTTTTTATATCCGGAGGTCGACTATGGGTCCCTCCCTTTCTTGTTTCCCTGTTTATGTTTTTTGGGAAGAATCATACAGTCGGTGATTCCACTCTTTGGTGGATCGTTTGGAAAACTGGAAAATGTAACTTTTTATACCCTTAATAAAAATTTATGCCTTTTTCTCCGGAAAAAAAAGAAAAAAAGAAATTAGGGCTTAATCAATTTTATTATTGTTTTAATTAATTAATTAATTGATTAATTAGGAATTAGAAATTAGGGCTTAATAAAAATTTGGTAAATAAAGGAAAATATGGTAAATAAAAATTATGAATAGAATTAAATAAAAAATCAAAATTAATTTATTAATCAATTAAATTTAACTAATTAATAAAAATTGAATTAATAAATCAAAACTTATTTTTGAATTAGAATAGGAATAATCAAGCCAATTAATTAATTTAATTAATTAATTAAAATAACAATAACAATAACAATAAATTAAAATAAATAAGGTGTCGACTTCTTTATAAGAATTAGGGTTCTAAGTTTATTTATACCCAAGTCCTTGGACTCTTCTCTCAATAAAAGCTTTCATTCTTCTATCTGATTTAGTCCTGATGATGGACCCCCTTTGGGGTTTGAAACGTCGACAGAATGAACACAAAACTGTGGATAATCCCGATCATGGCACCGCAAAGAACTACCAGAGAAGCCTAAAATCTAACAAAACAACACATGGTCGCAATGTGAAATAAAAGGAGCATCGACATTTTCACCTCGTGGTAATTATTAATTGATTAAATTGTAGATATTTTTTATTCTAAATCTATGGGATTCACATAACAATGCTCTTCTTAAAAATAAAACCTCTAAAAAATCTATTTTTACAAACGCTCGATCGAGCCCCTGTTTAACCATGTAAATGGATCTATCAATGGTTTCTCAAACCCTCAATCGATCTATTTGAATTTATAATTTACGCACTCGATCGATCATTGTAAGCGCTCGACCAATCTTTCGATTTCCTAAAAACCACAATTTCAGCACCCTTTTTCCAGTTTTCTCTGCAACACCATTTTGTACCCTAGTGGAATTAGGGGAAGAAAATTCCTTAAGTGGTGGAGTTGTTTAGGTTTGATTCATGAAGGAATCCTCTATCCAATGGCATATTAATTTGACATTTTTGAATTCATATGATATTTTTCATTTAATTTCTTTTAAACATAATGCTTGAAATGTTTTTGGACAATTTCGAAGACGCTAAATAAAAAATCAATAATGTAAAATATACACAACGAAGAAATTTCAAAAAATACCAATATATTCGTTTATGAGTCCTCTTGAAAAGGGTACTCTTGGTTTTCCAATTTATTTAAACAATTGAAAAAAATCTTACGTGAACACATGTGTCTTCAAAATGCAATTGAGATATTACTTCACCAACTTCGAAAAATAATAAAAAAATATATTTTTTCATATATTTTTTTATATGGAAAAACGTAGCTCTCTCTATGTATATCATGCTTATAAATATTATATATATATATATATATATATAGATATGAATGGAACAATTTTACATTTTAGACTAAGTTTATGCTATGTGAATACACACATACCTCTTAATACATGCAAAAATTTCCAAGGACAAACATTTAATTTAATGGAAAATTAATAGATTATATGGCACTAAAAAGTTTTGCAAAAATATCATCAGGAAAACAACACAATTCTCTAAAAATTGTCTTTTTACTCTGAATCAAAATTCACAATTCTTATATGAATTTTGAGGGCTTCAATTTGATAAAAGAGAAACACAAATGAAATTTCAATGCCATATTTGGCCCAAAAGTATAACCCATCTTCATGCATTCATCCACCTATAATAATAATAAATGGGGAAGCTAAGGTGATCCACACAGTGAATGAATACTTCCTGAAATACTAGACCTTGTGCATAAAGCTTGACCTGGACATAGAAGTTGGGGTTCTTCTAATGAATCGCCAAGTGTTGTCACTGCTACAACACCCTCCAAAATTTTTCCTATATTCAAACTTTGGAGCCTCCTTTTGATCATGTGAAATGTCATTTCTAGTTGTTAGAGTGATCCCATACTTGCTCCATAAGTTTACGAGTCCTTTTTTTGAAGGAATTCAAAGTGTCGTGTTTAGTTAAGGGAAGTGTCATTATTTTTTAAATTCAGTTATGGCATACCTTCAAGAGGAAACTATGGTGATTTCTCTTGCATTAATGTATCCTATCTATCATAAAGACATGCATTGGGCTCATTCTCAAGTTATTGCGCACTTTCTTGTTGCAATCAACACGTGTTGAAAGGTATATCTTAAGCGTCTCACTTGGAGGTAAGTATTGTTTTGTTGTCGTTTCAATGGATGCATGTTTATTTTGGGTGTTGAGTGTCTCATTGTCATGTGGTTGGTTGTGTATGAGTGTGTGATCATGTTCAAGTCATGTTACATTATTCTACTCTCATCTTTCTACCTTACTGATCCCAAACTTAGTCAATTTTACAGTTTTATATGTCTTCACAACTTTCTCGACCAAGCACCAACCTTCCTGCCTCCTTGAAATACACATTGTGTGGTCAAAATCCTCAATGGAACATCCTATATCTCTTGGAACTACACATTACACAGTGACATAAAACTACCTCCATCAACTACGCACTACGCAATCTCCATGCTCAGTCACTATCAACTGCAATTTCCCACTGCACATCCCTTGACCTTTCCTTAATTATGCAATGTGCACTTTCAGTCATTAGTCATGTGATGTCTCAGTCTCTACAATGCTCAAGTGTAGTATATTGAACCTCCCTTCCATAATTTCGCACTACCCAATCACAGAGAGTAGGAATGTTATCGTTGTCTCCCTGACTTCCTCAACTGCATAGTCATGTCTCCCACTCTCTTAGCCACTGTGCATTGTGTAGTCACAATGACCAGGCCCTCACTCCCTACCTCCTTCTCTTCTGCATTATGCAATCCTAAGGCCTTCTCCTCAATCTTGTGTATTGTCCCAGCTCAATCATTATGTTGCATGAGAAATATGACAGACAAGGATATTTTAGGACTAATGCCATCTTATCATGGGTGAACTACATTTGCAAGTGTTATTATCTTTACATGGAAAGATGATTATCAAAGAATATTTCAAATAGAAGCTACAAGAAGACACTGATGAAGTTTAATATACAAGGAGATCATCAAGCAACAAGATAAAGGGACACTAGATCACAATAGAATAATGAATATCAAGATCACATGGAAGACTCTATATCATAACTAGTCTCTAGTGGGATGAAGATGATGTACAAGAAATACTTATCCTGTAGATGTGAATATAGTATCAAGGAGAAAAGATTGGCATTGATACAGTAAAATGAATTTCCATGTCATCATTGCCAAGTCATGGCTTCTCAAAGTGTCACCATAAAAGTGACATGTTGTCAATGAATTTTGCCGCAAATTTGTGGAAATGTAATATTTGTATTTTGCAAAATGAGGAAATGTAAAATGTGTGGAAGCCCAAGGGTTACACATAGAATGTTAAGAGTGATGTCGAACCTCAAAGGTCTCATAGGAATTCGAAAAGTAACATGGGATCTTAAGATTCACAAGGGAGGTGGAGAGACACCTTATTTGTTATATATACACCCTCATAACTCAAGAGAAGGACTTTTTACCTTGGCTTCTCAAGCTAGGCATAGGAGATAAGATTAATATTTTGAGAAGCAAGTGGTGGCTTAATGTTCCACTATTGGAACTAGTGGTGTACCATTTTAATGGTGTGTCTTGGGACTTTCAACTTATATTTTGAAGCTCTTTGAGTTTATACACTTTCAGGCATATGTCGTGAATGATTGTAATATTATTCTTTCATTATATGTGGTGTATGCTTATGTTTCTACTTACTAATGAAAATGAACTATTTCATTGGCTTTAGTATGAATCGTTGAACTGTGTGTATCTTGTTTTCATTATCATTATTTCTTTGTGAACTATTTCGTAAGATAACTAACGATTCTTTCATATATATGTGTGTGTGTCTTTTCTAGAATAGTATTATTACTTTTCTCTTCAAGAGTTACTTTTCTTTCCCTTTTGTGAAAGAACCATTATACACTTTTCAACTAAATACATCATGAGGCTAACTTGTTTATCTTGAAAGTATATGCTTTTTTGTTGTGTCATTTATTGTAGCCAAGGCAAATAATTAAGGATATAGTAGTTGGGCCTATTTCCTAGATGGGATTCCTACTCTTAACGATATGAGGTCTAATTGTGACTTCATATCGAGGAGAACCCAAGATTATTGGCAGAATCCAACATCATCAAAAACACATTATTTATATAGATACACACACCATTCGTGGGTTTGGATGATCAATACACTATTACTAGTGCTCTTGATTAAATACTAACTCATGAGCACCAGCATTGCAGCAAGAATGCTGCAACTCCTAGGGCTACCAAATTTACTTCATCAACTAGGGGGTTGTAAAAAATTGGAGGTGAAAGTTGTGTATACACAAATAAATGTAATGGTCTACTCTTGTCACTGTTCAACTAGGGCGATAAATCACAAGGATTTCTCAAACCAGTCTTCTATCGACTAGAAGAAATCTAACTACCAACTGGATAAGGGAAAATTATCCTAAATGAAAGAAAATGAATGTTTCCTATTTTAAGGAATGAAATACTAAATTGGAAGATGCTTGTAAAGTGACATGAAATCCTCTATCTACTCTGTTAGCACTTGAGATTTCACCTAGGCTGAGATAGACAAACCTCAAAGCTACATCAAACCATTTCACCTCGTAGCTAGCCCTACGAGGTATGAGAAGGCTCTCTCGGGTCAAACTCGGTGGATTTTTCAATAGGATTAAGTTGACCAATTAGAAACACTGATTTTAGGCTAGTAAACTGATAAGGAGGGTTGATTTAAAGTTTTTTGGGTTTTTGGTGGCAATCGGAGGGAGTGCAATTCAGTGTGTGGGGATTGAGCTCAGTTTTTGCAGGTGGTTCTTTGGGGCAAGGTAGGAGTTTGTGCTGATGCCTTTAGCTGAGATGGGTGATCAAGGAGGAAAGAAGAGAAGCTAAAGAGGGCAAACAATGAATTTGAATCCTCTCTAGACAGTGGAAAACATAAATATTAAACAAAATTGAAAGCTGAGCATGGCATGCATGAATTCAAACTTTATCACTTCTTTTGTTTAATTAGCAGTAAGAGAATAAGAGATGGAACACATAAACACACTTACAATGACAAGTAGGAAACACACCATCATCACAATAATCCACAAGAATCCACAATGAAGTCTGCAAAACCCTGGCCTTCCTTTTCCTCAAATTGCAGAGATACAAGTAACAAATACAATAGAGCTTCTCCCTCTAGAGTCCAACCATGAAAATGAGTAAGAGAAGGCATAATATAGAAGGTCTAACTCCTTTCCCCACCTCTAGGGGTCGAGCTCAGCTTCCTAGGAGCTGTTGCAACTAATTCTAAATTAATCACTAGATAATAGGCCAGCACAACAACTTGCCTCTAAAACTTAGGAAACCTATCCATGCATTAAATATTTACCATTTACATCAAAGAAGCTTCTAGAAGTGGTAAAGAAGAGTAAAAATATCTAAGTGCCATGAAATTTACACAAAATCCATCATTTACATTCCCCAAAAGTCAACCAAGTTGAAAACAGTGTTTTGCTGGCCGAACTGGTCAAAACTGGTAAATTTGCATGAGTGGTCGCGCCCCTGACTTTGACTGGTCGCGCGCATTGGCAGCTCTGTTTGAGGGCCTTCCCGGTGTCCAAATTAGGTGCAAGATAGCTCTTTGGAAAGGTCTGGAAGTCTACTTTCCAACCCAACTGGAATTTCTGAATTTGGAGTTGATTTGATTCCTCAAAAATCAAATCTCCCAAGAATGCTTTCTGCAACTCAAGAAAGGGGCAGAAAGTCAAAATTTGCATGTATTTTGAGCTTTTGGGAGCCCAAATCTTCACAAAATTTGAAACCCTTCCATAGGAAAGTGTATCTTTGCATGAAAATTCCAAAAATGTATAGTTTTCCCCGTTCTGAGTTGTCCTCATGACTGGTCGCGTGCGGGGTGAGACCACTCGAATGGCCAAAACCTGTAAAATTCCCAAAAATGCTAAAAATGCCTCAAAATTCTCAAAATTTCTTGGGTTTGCTGCTAGGAGGAAGATAATGAGTATCATGGTGAGTGAGAGAAGCCTCGGCCAAGATATGGAGCGG